>KN471117.1:0-11595 GCA_000787095.1 Periophthalmodon schlosseri
TGCAGCTGTCTTAACGCTCATTTGGAGCCGTCTTAACGCTCATTTGGAGAGATATCACTGAGCCAGTGATATCGTGCTTCAAAATTTGTTATCATGACAGGCCTGAAAATTGGCACTACATATCAGCCCAAAAGTATTGGCAGAGCCTATCGGCCACCGGTTGCTCTGGATTCTAAACAATCTGTAATCGGCATCGGCCATGGAAAAAACCCATATCGGTCGATCTCTAATCTCACATGTCACTGATGCAGCTGTAGTTTCGCTCCGCTGCTTCGTCTGATTCCCAAACTCCATCCCTCTGCTCTTCCTAACAGCCTTCCTCCACTCACATGTGAATCCTCTTTAATGAGCAGGGGTCACTCCAGTTCAAATATTTAATTCATGCAGAGGAAATCGTACCAGAATAGACAGTAATGACCACAGATCCGGACTCGCTGCATGACGAAAGGCTTGTCTTCTCAATGTTAAGTCTCCATGGCGACGTCTAATTTGAACTAAAACAAATATGGGATTTTTTTTATTTTTATTTTTTTTGAGCTGGTGATTTCGGATTGGAAGTTGGAATGTGTGCGTGTGATATTGTTAGACTGAGGTCTGCTTGGTTTTTACAGTATCCTCATGAGACCAATTTGGGTTTTCCATTGCATATTTCAGATATGGTTTTGCAATTTAGTTTATATGATTTTTTTCTATTTTTCAGAACAATTTTCTTTATTTAAACTAAAATGCAAACAAAGTGTAGATGCAATTATTGTGTTGGTGTTTGCACTATTTGTGTGCATTTTGCAGCTTTAAAGGAGTAACTAAAGCCAATTTCCTCTTCTATTATCCATTGTTTTGCACGGTGAAGTTTGCACGCTGTTTAGATTAAAGCTCCCATATTACCCCGTTTCCTGATCCATGCTATAATGTTTTTTCCTCATTAAAAACAGATCTGGAGTTGTGTTTTGTTTCATTCACACGTTTAACACACGAACCCTGCATATTTAGGCTTGAGTTCTTCTCTCAAACTGAAAAAAACACTCTCTGCCACCTTGTGATGTCATGTGGTAACTCCACACTCCTTCACTAGAATCATTTGGATGATTTCAGCCCTGGAGTTGCCAATCTCTACTGAGCTTAAAGGTGAAAAGCAGCTGTTAACTTGAAAACTACCGCTTCATGACATCACAAGGTGGAACAGAGCAATTTGAGCTTTGGAGATGTAGACAGACTGATAATAGTGTTACTCAAACATGTGAGAATCAAACGAAACACAACTCCAGGTCTGTTTTTGAGGAACGTGGCTAAAGGCTCACAAGTCAATTTTGCATAATATGAGACCTTTAAGAAGTAACTAAAGCCAATTATTTTATAGGGAAATTTGCATGTGGTTTAGATTCAGTTAACAAGTTCTGTCGTGTTACCTAGAGATGCACCGTTTGCAACTTTTTCACTTCCAACACCAATCTCGATAGTTTGGCTTTAAGCGTCTGTCAATACTGAGATCAACCGACACCAGTGCAGGGACTGAAAAGAGCATTTTATCTCCTTAAAACAAAAATAAAATAAGACAAAGCTGATCCAGATGTGTTAAGTAGCTCATTTGGACCTTCAATCCCAGAGTTATATTGATGCATCCCTATCGTTAACATTATTGTGAGAAAGAACATCATAATTTAATATTTTACGATATTCGCTCCACGACCAAACAGTGAGAGCACATTTTAAACCCATCCAGTCCTGAGTTCACTATGTTTGAAACTGGGGGCAGGTTGTAATTGTTTTTAAATAGTCCTTGAGTTTCCAGAAAGGAGCCTTTAAAATAAAATGCATTATTATTATTAGGTATTTTACTGTTTGCTGTGGACACTCTTTTTTTTTTTACTCTGAACTGAATAATTGGGGCAACAGTAGCTCAGTTGGCAGAGTGTTTGTTCACTGATCTGAGGGTTGGCGGTTCGAATCCTGCTCTCGACATAAGCATCATTGGTAGAGCAGTGAGACTGACGTAAAGCGCTTTGTGTGACTTGAAGGCGGAAAAGCGCTGCATAAAAATGTGACCATGACCATAATTGCTTTGGAGTGTCATACATTTACATTTCTGTTTTCAGTTCCTGTTTTTATTTTAACTCGTCTCTGTGTCTCCAGGCTTTAGTCTGCTCCAGTCATGGCCCAGACCTCCGGTATCTACGAGAAAGTGGCAGAGATCGGGGGCGGGGCTTATGGGACGGTGTATAAGGCGCGCGACACGGAGAGCGGCGAGTTTGTGGCCCTGAAAAGCGTCCGGGTCCAGACCGACCAGAACGGGCTCCCCATCAGCACCGTGAGGGAGGTGGCTCTGCTGAAGAGACTAGAGCAGTTCGACCATCCCAACGTCGTCAGGTGAGTGTCGTTTAAAACGTAATTCACTGTGAATTATGTTTTACATATCAGCGGCTCTAAGTTTTCACGCAAAGTACCACCAAAGAAAACATTTGGCTTTCCGAGTACCACCAGATCTAAACCAGGTCTATAACAGGACTATTCCAGGTCTAATCTGGGACCAAACCGGGTCTAAAAGTGGACTACGTCATTCCCACTGTAGCTCTAAACAAGAAACTATAAGTAGGCCAAAAAAGTGGATAAAATAAACTCTTAAATTAGGCAAACCCACAAACGGAAGAGCTGTCCAAGTACCACCTGAAGCAGCTCGTGTCCCACCAGCCGTACGCGCACCACAGTTTGAGAAACACTTTATATATCATTATTTATGTGTATTATATTCATAACTATGCCTTAGATGTGTACAGCGCCTCTCAAGACACTCAGCGCATTTACATCGGATTGTTCAGTCACTTTTGTGTAGTGGAAACGTGCGTCTGTAGCCACAGCTGCCCTGAGGCTGACTGAAGCAAGGGCTGTCGATCTGTGCCATTTGCCCCTCCAATCACCGCCAGCTTCACTCGCGCCACATTCACGCATAAGCAAGTTGGATGGCGCGTCTTGTCAAGGTCAAAACGACAATCTACAAACATGACCACGCCGACCAACGATTCTGAAGAACGATCAGAGGGAAGTGCGTTTGTTCAATTCAGTTGAGACAAAAGCGCAATTATCTTTCCCTCCACAAATGCACAGAGTCTGATTTCTCCGCTTGTTCCCCCGTGGAGCCAAATCATGTTCAGGGTTCGTGTTTCTTGGCGGCTTTCAGTGAGAGCCGTCCCAGACTGATGCGGTGAAGTTCGATATATCACTGAAGTAAATCTAGACGATAAACGGTCATTTTGAAACTAGTTCATGCCACTGACACAAAAACCCAAGAGCAGATTTAAACCACAAAAACTATTCTAAATCTACATTACTGTTAAAAAAAAATCATGAGCTGCAATAAATAAACAGCAGAATGAAACACTTCAGTTGTTAGTTTGCATCTGTAATGAGTCATAGAAGTTATTAATGCAACGTTTTACGGCTTAAAACTGAACATGCAGACAAAAAATAACCAAAAATGTCCCAGTAGTGCAAAGAAAAGGCACACGCGATTAATATTGACCCCCAAAAAATATTATTGCAGCTGTCATATATAGAATGATCAGTCGATATAGGCAGATAACAACAGGCCAGGCTGGGGAAGTGTCTTGCCAAAGGACACAAAAAGTACTGGGGGTTGAAACCATCAAACCTTCTACTGGCTGAGCTAATGACTGTTAGACATGTGCAAAATCATTAGAAATCTCGACTTGAGGCTTGGCGTCATCCGTAATAATCCATAGAGCCGTGACACTGTAGACTGGTCTTTGTTTAAACGGCACAATAAAAACATAATAAAACGATATCGTGCAGTTGAGTAAACAGGTTTTATTGTATCAGCTGCATCTTAATATAAAATGTAAATTCTGAAGATTAGATTTTTGCGCATTTTAATGTTTGTGGTTCACATAAACCTACAGACTGCAGCACAGATGAGTGTATTTACAGAGTTATATGGAATAACACTAATGTACTTTTACAGAACAAGGCCGATGTTTTATTTAAAGGGCCGGAACCTGTTTTTTTATTTATTCTCTTTACATCATGCATTGTTTGGTAAAAGCTGACGTAATTTAATCTCATCATTTTACTTAGCATTTTATCTGGTAATAACTAATAGAGTCAGAGCATAGACTGTGTAAAGAAGTGGACTGAGCGAGCGTGACGTCACCCGCAGCGTTCGGCTCCGGTCAAATGAAGCTCGTCGAGGCCGGAGCAGTTATAGCGGCGGATTTGGAGCCGAGTTCCATATTTGGAATTCTGGCCACTAGTGTCATAGCAACCAAAGAGCCAATCCGGAGCGAGGGGGTTGAAAGTAACGCCCCTTCCCGTCCGCACCGCTGGTTTAGCAGGGAGCGGACGCTTGGCAACGCCGTCAATCAAACCTGTTGCTAACGCTAGTGGGAGCGACCTCGGAGAGAGAAGGTGCCTGATTTGCCGTCAATCAACCTGTTGCTAACGCTAGTGGGAGCGACCTCGGAGAGAGAAGGTGCCTGATTTGTCTGTTATTAATGTTCATATATTGTTTTACGGACACAATCACGAAATAGAAACACCAGGATCATGTAGAGGGTTAATACGAACATTTTAAGACCAAAATGACGAGTCTGACAGCAGCAGGTACAGAGAGAGGGGCCACAGCTTCTCAAGTCGAGTCGATGGAACTGGAAGTGCGCCAATGATCACTTCCTATTCTGAACGCGGCGGCTAGCGGGTTAGCTATGTCCATTTATATACAGTCTATGAGTCAGGGTCACCTTTTTTCATCCAATCAGGCTCATTGTTCTCTAAGAATCATGGGAAACCAACTGCCGGTCACTGTCCCAGACACTTGATTCTCTGTCATGGTGCGTTACCAAGAGTGGCCAAAACACAAATAGTAGCGGATATTGGGGAACTATAAGGAAACACATAGAGATAGACCGATATATCGATTGGCCGATATTTGAACTTTTTAACGTATCTGTTAGTGATGTGACGTTCGTGAAGGAGTCGGCTCTTTTGAACAGTTCCGTCACGTGAACAGCTGGATCTGGAGCCAGATCTCATTTGTTGAAAGAACCAAAGCTTTTTCTTTCCAATTTTATGCATTTTTACACTGATTAAAGCGGAACCGGCACAAGAATAATCTCAGGAGCAGTGTAGGCAACACGAGTGAAACCTTGTGAACAGAAAAACACATCTGGCATCTTAATAAGTCAGTTTTTAATTATTATTTTAGTGCAACGTTTTATTTAGAATTTCATCATTTCAAAGGGTAAACGCATTTCCACCGTTTGAACCTTTTTTTCTCTCTGTGATTAGTTTGTAGTTAGAAGCCAGTGTGATAACTCATTTGTCATATAATTAAATATAAAGAGAGACAGTCTTTTGAACGGCTCTGACATGAACCTATCCAAAAGATTCAGAACCAAACAAAGGAGCCGAAATTCCCATCACTAGTATCGGCCTTAAATCTCCAGCGCAGGTCGATATTTTTGCTTTGACTGACCTGCTGCCTAAAAATTCACACACAGCTTTATTTTAACACTTAACTGCACAAGATATGACTCTCTTAAAGGTGGGGGTGAGTTTGCAGTAAATTTAAATTAGATTATTTTGGGGTTAATAATCAAAATTGGCCCCAAAATATAAAATACCGGCAGAGCTTATGGGCCATTAGTTGCTCTAAATTCTAAACAATCCATATCGTAACGGCCATGAAAAAAAAACATTCTAGAAACAACTGCATGACACAGAAAGTGGGCGGGGCTAACAGTTCAAACCAAAACATGTTCCTGACTCATGGTTTGAAATCGGGTACCGGACCATTAACTCTTACTTTGATTTCAGGTTAATGGACGTTTGTGCGACCCAGAGATCGGACCAAGAGACTAAAGTCACTTTAGTGTTTGAACACGTCGACCAAGATCTGAAAACATACCTGGAGAAAGCGCCCCCTGCTGGACTGTCCCCAGAACGCATTAAAGTAAGTCGCCAACACATAATGGGGATGATGAGGCTCAAGATTATTTTAATTCAGTGGCCTTGTATTATCTTATCTATTATCTTTTGATTTTAAACCAGTGAATTGTTGGGCGATACGCCAAAAATATCACTATTCTCTTGTCGTCAGATCACTTTTTCAATTTGATCCATGTACACTTATATCTGTCTATTGTCTTGAAGAGTTAACTAAACTCGTCTGCTTCTTCAGAAAATCCCACTCTGATTGGTTAAATCCACCCGTCACTCAGTAAGAGCATGGCGGAGTTTGACCAATAGGAGGAGTGGGCGGGGAAAAGTCTGTTTGATCATAGAGCTGAACTGCATTAAATAGAAAATGGGTGAATCACGACACGACAATATCACCAAAATGCCAGAATATGACACAGATCAGATCACCATCGCCCAGCACTACCACAAAATGGTCCAGGTAAATGTCACGTTTAATGTTATACTGCGGAATATTCCAGGCATAGCAGTCACAATCTCCACGGAGACCAGCAGGTGGCAGATTCCCCCTGCGCTTGCCCTCGCTCTAACCTCCTCGTGTTCGTATGTGGTTGTTTTCATGTCCGCGTTGTGTTGTTTTTCTTCAGGACATGATGAGGCAGCTGTTGTGTGGTCTGGTTTTCCTTCACTCAAACTGTGTGATCCACCGAGACCTGAAGCCCGAGAACATCCTGGTCACGAGTCAAGGGCAGATCAAACTGGCCGACTTCGGACTGGCTCGGATCTACAGCTGCCACATGGCCCTCACCCCAGTGGTAAAGAGACTAGCAATTTTTCGCCTTATACGATTTACGAACGTCAGATACTAAGACGTGAAGCCGCTAGACCTGTCACGACAAAACATTTTGAAGCTCGATACATCGCTACAGAGAAATATTGCGGTAAATGATAATATTGAAACTACTTTATTTAAAAATGTTTAATCTTAATTAGTGGCGTAGACTGTTTCATTAAAAGACATGAGCTGCAACAAATAAACAGCAGAATGAACCAATTATTAGCCATAAAAGAGACTTATTCACCTCCACAGCTCAAATCTTATCGTATTAACGACCAAAATACCCCAAATCTCCCCCACATTTGCAAAGAAAAAGTACTCACAAAAAAAAAAGTTTGAGCAAATACCAGGCTCAGTGTGGGTAAGTCACAGAAGTTGCACCGGTTTAGCTAAAACTAGCGCTACAGGCTATCAGTGGTTTTCTTCTGCTGTTACTCTGAGGAGCGCTCGCATTTACTCTTGGTCACATGTTTGGCAGAGATTGATCATCCACGACCCACCATTTTGAGCCACTTCTCCACAATCACAAATCTTTCATCACAGACGGACAAAATGGTGCCGTAAAACATAAGATTAAAGAGCCAATATTACACCATTTTCTGATTTATGTTATAATGTTGTTTTCGTATCACAAACAGACCTGGAGTTGTGTTTTGTTTCGTTCATTTAACACACAAACCCTGCATATTTAGGCTGAGTTCTTCTCTCAAACAGAAAACACTCTGTTCCACCTTGTGATGTCATGTGGTAATACAGGAAGTGCTCCACTGTGTGTTTTAAACTCCACACACCTTCACTTGAATAATTTGGATGATTTCAGCCCTGATATTGCCAATCTCTACTGAACTTAAAGGTAAAAGGAGCTGTTAACTTGAAAACAACCACAAGATGACATCACAAGGTGGAACAGAGTATTTTGAGTTTTGGAGATGTAGACAGACTAATAATCCTGGATTACTCAAACATGTGTGAATGAAACAAAACATAACTCCGGGTCTGTTTTTGAGAAAGTAACAACATTCTAACATGACTAAAAAGTTACAAGAGTCAATTTTATGTAATATAGGACCTTTTAATACGGCACATTTGTGGAGCCAATCCCAAACAAATTAAAGTTCAACATTTGTGGATTTTCAGTTTGGATATTTCCTTCAAAAACCGTAAATGTTCCAGTTGTTTTCGTGAACCTACTGAATTGTGCATTAATTACAGAAATCTACAGAACCTTTTCTCAGGCACGAGACAAGTTGGTTTGAGGTTTATGACGTAGTTTAAATGCTGTTCCTGTTTTGTGTTTCTCAGGTGGTGACTTTGTGGTACCGCCCCCCTGAGGTCCTGCTCCAGTCCAGTTACGCCTCTCCCGTCGACGTGTGGAGCACCGGCTGCATCTTCGCCGAGATGTTCAGGAGAAAGTGAGTCTAGGAGAACACAAATGAACAATAAAATATAACGGACCCATTTGCATTTATTATGAAACTATAAACAAATGCGCTTGACTGGGCTGTGATTTCAGTTATTAACAATCATCTGAGCATTATAAAAGTATAAAAGTTTATATTTTAAGTTTTTGCTGGTTTAAAAAGAGTCTACAATCACAATTTGCACTATGGATCTTTTCTGCAGATGGAATTCCTTTGCGTAGAATGTTCCACAGTATGGCATTAAACTTACCAGTACTTATCTCCATTGAGGTAGGGGCGCAGTCAAAATTACAGGTCAGATCTGTGGAGAGCGAAACCCCACTCAGTCAGAAAGCATTTAATTGAACCTGTACTTGAATAAATGGGATAGTTTTGTTGAAATGAATGAAATGAAACTCTCCCTTTTTGAGCAACATTACAACAGTTGGCAGCGCTTAGCAACGCTGTCAATCAAACCTGTTGCTAACGCCAGCGGGAGCGACCTCAGAGAAAGAAGGCGCCTGATTTATCTGTTATTAATGTTCATATGTTGATTTATAGACACAATAGTGAAATAAAAACACCAGGATCATGTAGAGCGGTTTATACGAACATTTTAAGCAGCAGTTACAGAGAGAGGAGCCACAGTTGTTCAATTTAAAGTGAATTGGAGCCAGATAAGCAGCAGTACAGAGAGAGGGGCCACAGTTGTTCAATTTAAAGTGAATTGGAGCCAGAGTCGATGGAGCCGGAAACACGCCCATGATCACTTCCTGTTTGGAACGTGGCCGCTAGCACGTTAGCTGTGTCCATTTGTATAAACAGGATATGATTAGAACTTCTCTGGGGACATGTAAATGAAATATAAAATGACAGTTCTACAGACCCCATCTTCTAAGTAAAGCAAACTTTTGGTGATTGTATCCACCCCCCCAACAACAAACCAACATTATTTCTTGCATTTCTGAGCTCAGTGCGAAGCTCTTCTAATTTTGAATCCACATAATCAAACCACAATCTTTTATAAATAATTGTTTTGTGAGTTTGTGCGGCTCAAAAGCCTTATTCAATCCCTCAACACCCAATTAGTGTGGAGCAAGTCTGTTTGCCCAGAGCCCTGATAAACTTTTTATTATGAGTTTTTCTGAGGTAATGTCAAACCTAATGCTTCAAATCTCAATCTCCTGCCCACACAGTGGCTCCCTCTAGTGGCTCAACTGTGTCACTGCATGAATCAAACAACAGGGCGATCAGTTTCTACATGGACATTTTAGTGGTGTCCTATAAAACATAATAGAAATGGGAAAACAAAGCAGAGCCAAACTCAGAGGTGTCGGATACTGATGTAACAGATACAAAATGTGAAATAATATGCAAATTTTCATGGTTTTAACTATAAAAATGAACGATATTTTAAGAGACACTCCAGCTTTTCTGATGGAGGTTCTGCCACCTGCTTGTTTCCATGGAGATGTCATTGCGTTGCCTGTAAGGTTCCACTGTATGGCATTAGAATGATCCGTCTTGCATTTATTTCATGGTGGGTGTTTCTATTGCTTCAAAAATACCTTGATAAAACTTTCATTTTTACTGTGAGGGGGCTGGCCACACCACAGATCTGACCAGTAACTTTGCCTGATTGCAAAACACCTGCTTGTCTCCAAGGAGATGGATGCATTTGATCCTATATTATGGAACATTTGATGCAAAACAACCGTATCCTCATGGAGACATGTAATGGATATATAAAGGTTTTTTTGTTTTTCTTTTTAAGGGTTTAGATGTGTTTCTTTAACTGTGACACGTTATGCAAGGTCTTATTTTTCGTCATCTTTTGGGTTAGTCCTACTTTAGAACTATTCTCAAGTCGTGCTGTAGTCCTAATTTAGACCTGCGTTAGACCTAGTTTAGAACTGGCCCGGTCCTGTTTTGGAGCTGCTTTAGATCGTGTACACATGAAGTACAAAAAGTACTGAGGTCAGGTCTCTCGAAGTTCAATTTCACGGCCGAGTTACTGAATGGAAATCTCTAAAAACAGTTGTATTGTTTCTCAAGGCCTTTGTTTTGTGGAGATTCAGAAGTGGATCAGCTCAGCAAGATTTTTGAGTGAGTGAAACATTTTTTATTTTTTATTTTTTTTCAAATATAAGCAGATTTTTTCCTAGATGTACTAACTGTGTTCTTTTTTTCTGACCGTCCTCAGTGTGATTGGGCTGCCTTCAGAGGAGGAGTGGCCTTCTGACGTCACTCTCTCCAGGAAAAACTTTCGCCCGGTTCCCCCTCGGCCGATCACCGACGTCGTCCCGGAGATCGACTCACAGGGCGTCCAGCTATTACTAGTAAGACTCACTAAAGAAAAGACGCACTGTGGAACTTTTCTGGTGAAGAGACCCGCTTATTTGCCTGAAATGTTCCACGGCATGACATTAAACTTCTCTATATTGCTTTGGTCAATTGCTTTTGTTTTGCAATGTTTTTATTGCTAAAGAAATACTAATATTGCTACTTCGTCCTGTGGTGTCACTTCCTTGTCGCCATGGGGATAGAGAAGTTTAATACCTTACTGTGGAACATTCCAGGCAAAGTAGTAATATCTATATATAATAGCTATATCCATGAGAAAATTTAAAATAACACAGGGTTTGCAGGTTTTATCTAAGACCCCACTGAATCTGGAACATTTTGTCGTTTGTGGATGACATTAATTACATTATAACTGCAGATCATACAGTGTTTTTTTTTGTATTTGATTGTAATTAATCTTGCACATGGCGTCCTCTTTTGCCAGTGGTGCGGCGGCCAAATGCAGCCCTCAGACCAATTTCTGTTGGCCCCTAGGCTTAGTACTTTTTAGGGCATTTTTTTGAATAAATCTGTTATGATAACGAAGCCTCATTAAAGGTGTGGAGGCTCAGTCAGACCTGCGTCAAATACAACTTTTTGAATGATTCACTTCGTTACCCTGTGGTCTGTGGCCCTTCGCTCTGTATGAGTTTCAAAATGCATCTCTTTTTGCACATGAAATAAAGGCTTTTTTCACAACCTGATAATTTTGCATTTTACAACATATTTGTAGTGGTCTAAATTACATGTGATTCTGGTATTGGTTTTGCACAGTGAATAAACACTGCCTGGCCAAAAAAAAAGTCGCCACCTGGATTTAACTGAGCAAATAGGTGATAGGTTGCTGCAGTTGGTCAGGTCTAGGTTCAGCAACAGTCTGTGCTCAAAGAATGAGGTCAGCTGACCACCTGAATGTACTGAAGGACCAGGTTATTCCATCAGTGGATTTGTTCTTCCCTGATGACACGGGCGTATTCCAAGACGACAGTGCCAGGATTCATCGGGCTCAGATTGTGACAGAGTAGTTCAAGAGTGCGAGGCATCATTTTCACACATGGATTGGCCACCACAGAGTCCAGACCTTAACCC
>JACM01062533.1:0-10715 GCA_000787095.1 Periophthalmodon schlosseri
CCAAAAGGCCTTTAGAGAAACTCTTGTATTGGAGCTGGCAGAGGCAGGAGCTATCAGAACACAGCAGGAAGAAAGAAGCAGGGAGAAGCATCATCGTCTTGTGTACATCAACCCGGGTGGTGCCAAGACACAAGGCAGGTTGAAGTGCAGGAAGTGACATGCCAAAACTCCAGTGAAATGTTTATCCCGCAATATACCCCTGTGCTTCCAGCAACAAAGAGACTGCTATAATGACACACAGAAGACAAGCCATAATCATGTAAAGTGTGTTTTCAGTTTGCAGTGTGTGTTTGTTCATTGTTTGCAGTGTGTGGAGTTTGTAAATATATATTTATTTTGACCCATACCACTTGTTCTGACTATTTTATATACAAATATACGTTTTATATTGTGTTGATATGCTATATAAATGTACATAAGTAATAGAGGAATCTTTATCTGCACACCTAGTTGCTCTAAGTGTTAAGATTTCAGTAGAGCCCTCATTGACGATGTGGGTTGAAGCATTCAAAAGTTATTGCATTTTTTCCAAACGTTCTCCAAATGTCTCCATTTGGAGAGGTTTGGAGAGGTTTGGATAAATCTGGATACATCAAAAGTCCCTCCATAAAACGCCTGGATTTACTAATAATAAAATTAGTGTAAAAATCTCATTTTTATAGACATTGTCCTCAAATTTGAAATGTGAGAGGTCAACAATATTTTCAGTTGAGATATAGTGAGAGGTCAACATATTTTCAGTTGAGATATAGTGTATTTTGGTCCCCAGCTACCTACTGCAGCTTTCTACACCTTCATTTAAAAAAAAAAAATTTAGGCGAGGATGAGAAAAATATTTTTTATGTGTGTTCCAAAGTGTATAAATGCTTACCAGACATACTTACAGTGATTCTGACACCTGTGGGTAAAACTATTGGGTGTTACCATTACAAAGACCCCAAACTTGTGTATATACTACTAAGGGTTCAATAATGGTTATCATTTTAATTTGGGTCAGAACAAAGGAAATTTCACCAAAATTACCCGGAATTGTAAGGGGTTAATAGCATACGATTTGTGAATTTTAGACTACATTTTACGGCTGGCCAATATAACAAAATAATTCATTTTGATGTTTTCCTCATATTGATTGTATATTTTTTGATTAAAATCAAAATGGCTTTCAAAACTAATTTCCTGAACATAAACAAGCAATGCAATTTATTTGTCCTCTCCATTAAAAAGATTTAAAGAGAACATATTTTGCATGAGTCTGCTATATGGGACCCATGGATCATTATGTTAAATTTTGCACATTTAGATTAATATTGCATTTTAAAATCGACTTAATAAAAGAAACAAGTCCATTGACTTCTGCATTAGATAACTGCGATGCCCAATGGGAGCTGATGTCAACGTAAATGTCATGACAACAAAGAGCCGTGTAGCTGTCAGCACCTCCGATGGACTGACTGATGCACATCACGCTAGACTAGAGAGTAGCAGATTTTTTTCATTTGTGCAAAAAAGGGCTCCACAACACTGCCAAAGTCTACCCATATCACCAATTAGTTCTCAAATTGGAGAATGAAGTATGTACAAAGCGGTGGACGTATACTGAAACAACAAATTTAGAAATGACTGAATCTACATGCTGATTTATTGTGTATATATGTAATCTATAGTGCTGAGTGGTTAAGAGTGCTTGTTTGTACTGTCACTGTGTCCTTGGGCAAGACCTTTCCCCCACATTGCTTAGTATGAATGTAGTGAGTGTCAGTCTACCCCAGGGCAGCTGTGGCTACAGAAGTGGCCTACCAAGTGTGAGGACTGATTAAATAATGCACAAAATGGTACATAGTCACATTTATATTGTTTATACATTCTCCTGTTGATTCTACTATACTACTAGACCAGGGGTCGGCAACCTTTAACACCCAAAGAGCCATTTGGACCCGGTTTCCACGGAAAAAAAAAAAACACTGGGAGCTGCAAATACTTTCTGACATCTAAAATGAAGACTAACACTGTATATATTGTTTGTTTTTTTTTACCTTTACGCTTTGTATTAACAAATATAGTGTGTTGCTTATGAAATCCATGAAGTGCTACAGAGACTGCTCCTGAACCTCTGCGCACAGCGCCTGCAAATCAGGGATGTATGAAGTCACTTTCATCTTTACGCAGGACTGTAAGCTGTCATCTGTGAGATGTGAGCAGTGTTTGTTTTTAACATAGCTCATGGTGTAGAATAGCTGCTCACATATGTATTTGGATCCGAAGATCTACCGGAATCCAAATGCATATTTCTCGATAAATGCACGGCTTTTTGATGGCGTTTTGGCGGGCTTCCGCGAGTGTGACACTTTTTTTGAATAACGAAAAATAATAAAATATAATTTCATTTTAATATTTCAAGATCACAATAATCTTCCAATTTAAACTACAATTTAAAAAAAGAACTAACACAAATAAAATACACTTCAATTAAATACTTATAATTTATTTTCCTAAGCCACGTGGAGCCGCATAAGGCCGTATAAGGATGAAAGAGCTGCATGCGGCAGTTTATTAATTAGTAGAACTTTTACACAAATAAACTAGAATTCTATATCTATTCTCACTGATCACATAATTTCCGTTGCTGACCGTTTTTAACATAAATATATAATTATTAAAATTGTTAATTGTTAAGATGGATCTTTGCCATATATGTGTAATGTCTCTTCACCTTTCTCCTCAAAGAATCCCAGGTTTCGGTGATGTTCCACCACAACCTTCATTTCCTCTGGAGCAAAGAACGATTGTAGACAATCCTCTAAGAGACAGGGGGCATCGCCGAGCAGAGCCGCCACCTGACCAGACAAGAAGGAAACACGCTTCAGTCATTCATCCACCACATCAACTGTACATACTATTTAAAGAAGGGGTATTACACTTCTATGGGGTATTAACTATTTTTGACGCTCCCCCCTCCCCTTGCTCCCCGCACTAAGTCACTTCCCCTTCAGAGCACTATCACAGCACAATTGCTAATGAAACTACTGCACATCGCAAATTTACTTAAACATGCATGGATTATCTAAAACCTCTACAGGCATGTTTTTGAAGAGGGCAACAACATTATAACATGGTAGAATGCTCCAAAAAGCCGAAACACTGGCCTCAGGGATTTATGTGACTTGAAATGAAAGGCAACAGTTGTTTATGTGCGTATAAATTTTCTGTCACTGTCAAAATTGATACAGCATAAATGATTGGGGGTTCTAGGGCTGCACAATATATAATCAATATATTTTAAAAAAGCAGCAACACAAAGTTCTCTATTTTCCAAAAAGTAAGTTTTTTAAAGTAATTCGTAAAGATTTCAATCATGACTTTCATTATTAAGTTCTAGTTTAGCCTAAGTTTGGTCTTGATAGGAAAGTTGGACTTGGCCAATTCTTTCTGAGCATAATTAAAGCATTTCTTTTTATGTATACAATGGCAGCAGCTGAGTACAGGAGAATAAACTTTACCTGTGTGAAGTCTGGAGCAGGCAGAAGCTCCTCCAGCCTTGTGATGAACTCCCAAACCAACATCTCCAGAGCGGTGTCGAATTTTGGGCCGTAATAATCAGGGAAGACATCCTGTGAACAAGAACACAAATCAAATATCAGGATTTATTACTATTTAACAAAGTTTCTACAATACATTACTAAATAAATATATGTTCATCCTAACCTTGAGACTAACCCTTTTAAAGAGGGAAGCAGAATTTCTGAAAAAATCTGAGATATTTCTGACAAGTATTGCAATTGAAATTTTATTTGTGACATAATTAAGAGTCAAGTTCAGAGTGAGTATTAACATTTGAGAGAAGACAGAAATATGAACTGATAAACTAATACAAGATTCCCATGTGTTACAGAACATGTTTGGAGAGGTCTAAACTACAGGTACAATAAGATTTCTCTATAAAAAGTCAAAATACTTTGTTCTTTGCAGAGGAATTCTATTGACTAAATTTCGATTAGATTGCAGCATTGTGTATCCACCCTACTCTTAAATGTAACCTTCTGATGGGATAATGAAACTGGTTATGTTATGTCATCTATTAGACATCGTTCATTCACAGTAACTGTTGATAATCAATGGTATTTCTTACAATTATAGTTATTTTACCACTAAAAACATTTGACACTTACCTGAAAAAAGTGATTTCGTTTTGAAGAATCCTTTAATAATGAATGTACAAGCTCAACAAATTTCACTTGGGATTCTTCTACCCGGTCAAGGTGTTCCTGTTAAGAAATTTACAAATTTTTACACAGAAATAATCTTACAAATTATTTTCAATATGAAGCTCAGGTTTAATGCACTGCTAAACTTACAGGCTGATCCTTCACAGTGCTTGGGGCTTTAATTCTATCCAGATGGTTTTGAATGTCATTTGTGTCCATTGGCTCTTCTCCTCGACACATCTCCAAAACAAGCTAAAAAATACAAACACAACATAACATTAGCAAACAACACAATGAACAATTAGTAATTTGGTTAATATAAAAATAGCAAATGGTCACCAGTTTTTAATGTTACTTCATCTATTCTCACATATTCCAAAACAGCTTACTCTACCCTATGCATTCCTACCCAGTTTGCACCTTCAAGACTTCCCGTTGACTACTTTTTGAAACCACTACAACTACTAAATGTAAAGATGAGTAAATAAAAAAGTTTGATGAAGCTGTTCACATGACTAATGTTGTCATGATACCGAAATTCTAAACTTGACTAAATACTTGATACAGGCTACTTATATATTAGTTTCTTTATTACCATGTGGTCTTATACTAGTTCTGATACAGATCAAGTTCAAGATCAATTTTCCCCTATTATTTTCAGTCAATACCTGCTCAAATCAGTATGTGGTTTTAATACTAGATGTTGTATCAATTAGTATCTGATATTTTGGCGGCTGTAATGCTGATTTTTCTTGGTGTAAGTAAGTAAGCAAGTAAGTCCTTGATTTTCACCCAGTGTGATGGTGTGCAGTGACATCTTTTTTACAATAAAAGTGTTCCGCAACTTAAAAAAAAAAAAAATTGAAAAACACCGGTTTAAGTAGCTTAATTTGGGGCAATCTGATGGTGAAATTGTGAGTATCTTTGTTGGCAATTATCACGATTATATAAAATGTACTACGAATGATTATTGTCTACCCTTTCTATTCATGCCCCATCCCTTATAAAGGGGTGTATTACTGACCCTGGCCCGCAGCCCCAGGATCAGCTGTGCTCTCTGGTTGTAGCTCATTAGCTCTGGAACCAGCTCTGTCACCATGGTAACAAACTCCTCCAACATCCCATAATGCTGCACAAGGCCCTGTTGCACGACCTGCCACATGGTGGCAGATAGGAGCTGCAGCGGAGGGGCCAGCAGGCGGAGGTAGCGCATCGGGAGTCCATTACCTGGAGGGATAAGCATATAAGAAGAAGAGAGATTATTTCTAAGTGCAAAATCTACTTTAATTTTTGCTTTCTATAGATAAATTAGATACAACTGACTACAAATACCGGAAACAAAATAACTTCAGTTATTAAAACTTCCCTTAATACACAAGTAGTTACATCAGTTACACAACAACATCTCTGGAGGGAGGGACGAATGTAATGGGGGTGAAAAAAATGGTTCCTATCCACTGGTTTCAGGCACATGATTCCTTCTTGCTTTAAAGTATTTGCAAGAACCTTTCCCCATTCGAAAGCTATAATGTTTGATTTGAAGTGCATTATTGCTAAAACAATGGAGGACTGTTGCAATGCCAAATGCTTCAAATCAAGAAGGAATCCTTATGCCTGAAACCCTTGAATAGATGAATTAGAATAAATCGAAACAGATGCTAAACAGAACAAGAGTACTTCACTTCTTAAAACCTCTCTTCATGCACAATAAACAATTACTTTGGTTAATATACTCAATTTTTATTTGTTCTCATGTGTAATTTGTATCAACAGGGCACTCATGAAAAAGAGGGAGTTTATCTCATTAAGGATTCCCAATATAAGGAAATGTTAATAAAAAGAATAATGCACCAATGTAGAAGTCAAAGATACACATTGGCCCTGTCTCACAATGGTAGATGAAAAGTAATGCCAAGACAAATCACTCCAATCACTATCTGTATCAGAAAACTTTAAAGCTAACAATTCCCCAAGAATGCAATTCACACAGACAAAATAAGAAGTTTCTTTCATCAAAATTGAATAACTTTATTACACATTATAAAATGCATGCATTCAAGTATTCAACATTTTAAAAAATTCTTGAAGAACTTTTGAAGAAATAGCTATTGTATGTATGAGTCTTTTGCTCTACGGTAATTTAGTAACAAGCTATATATGTAAGATGATTAATAACAGCAATGCAGCACATTTAAAATGTTTCCCGTAGATTTTGTTAATTTCATCTCATTCAATTTGAGGAGTCTAAATGCCACTTACTGCCTGTATTTAACTTTTAAGTAGTCATTTTTGACCAGTTTAATCTTTTATAAGTTTGTGAAAATACAATGAGCAACAAAGTGTTATTTTGTTATGCCAATATATAGTCCAGTTTATTTTAGACTACAGGGGACCACCATCGTCTCCTGTATTAATGGGAAACACTGCATTTATAACCACCATAACTACTATGCAAGTAAGTAAACTTCAAAAGAAAATACTAAATGGTAAAATGGTAAGTGGTTACATTTTTATATAGTGCTTTTCCACATTCAAGGAACTCAAAGTGCTTTACATCAAGGAACCACTCACCCATTTACACACACATTCATACACCAGTGTACACAGATGGTGAGGGTGCGGGGGGTTAAATGTTTTGCCCAAGGACACAATGACAGTAGTCATCTGTGGAAGCTGGAGTCACACCGCCGACCTGTGGGTCAGTGGATCTGACCGCTTAACCAATGATGTTTATGTCAAGAGTGGGATTCAAACCGCCAACCTTTGGATTAGTGGACACTCTACCAAATGAGCTACTGTTGCAAAAATAAAAAAAATAAAAATAATAATAAAAAAATAATAATAATACAAAATTTAAAAGTCTTATTCTTCACATGGTTTTCCTAAATGTAAATTACTTCCTTACACATCCTTCATAATTTAGTTCTGGTTATATTCTATGTACAGTCATAGATTTGTAGTAGTGTCCGGGGGAAGCCTGGGAGTCCCTGCTTAGACTGCTGGCCCCGCCACCCGGGCCCGGATAAGCGGAAGGCGATAGACGGATTTGTAGTAGCAATATAATTACATTATTCACATCACTATCTATTGTGAGGTTCAAATTATTGTTTCAAAGTCCATTATTTGAAAAAGTAAACTCAATTTTATATTGTCCCATCATTTTAAAGGTCATATTTGTTTGATCTAAAAGCATAAAAAATATTGCTTTGTGAGAAGAACAGAAGTTACATAGTATTTTACCTGTTACTTTATTTATCATTGATGAGTAGTCATAATAATACTTTATAAAACAACTTAATTACACTTAATCTGGGTTAGTGCACTCGACTGTAAACAGCGAGTAACTAGTTAGTGGAAGTAGTCAAGAAGTAGCATTCCTAGCATCCTGCATGCCAGCAGCCTCTTAAACCATAGAACTGGATCTATATTGGTCTCGTAACGCCACGTCCTTACAAAAACAGATCTACGTGTACAAAACTCAAATGACTCCACTTAATTCCCTGCGGGGTATTACATTGTTCGCGCTAGTACAGCCTGTTGTGTTGACATGACTGTGGTTGGATTGTTAGCTAACTCCAGACAAGCTAGCGGTAGCAGCATGAATGGATAGCGTGCAAAAGTAGCTCGTATACTTCTGCTTTTTGCACGCAGATGCTCAGAAATTACTTTTTAAGATTGATCAAACGTGATATAATCGGATTGCACGCACCTTGCCGGCTCTCGTTCTCATCTTCGTGTTTTGTTTCCATTGGCAGATGACAAAAATGGTTCCCTGGGTGGGCTCTTGTGTTGGATTTCTCCACTCAAACGTAGCTCGCAGTTTGTAGTTATGTTCCGCGATAAAACTACAGCCATTAGCTTATACAACGCACCGATCGGAGGCTATTTTAGTCGCGGATCATTGGCTTGTTTTGGTATTTTGTGGGAGATCGGTGGGCAGAACAAAGGTCCCTGGCAGAGGCGGTACTGTGCTGATCTTAAGTCGCTTTTTCCTGGTTGGCTGAATGCGTGTGGCCCGGATCAGCTCGCCTCTGCAAAACCACAATCTCTACACTAGATAGCGCAATTGGACTTGTTCAGAGCGATCTGCCATGTTTGCAAGTGGTTTCCAAACTTATATAATTTTTTTCATTATTTAATTACTTTAGTTCCATTGGCCTTTTATAATACTGTAATCACTTAAGTTTTCATGTTATTGACTTAGTTGAAAGGCAATAGGGTACGCTGAATAGCCTACGTTACCTAATAACGACATAACGACAATAGTCAAAATAATGTATTTTTAGTGATGGGAAGAATACTTTGAAAATGTATTTAGTTACAGAATACTGAATACCTGAATTTGTAATGCATTCCGTTACATGGGCCAATCAGAGTACTGAATACTTGGAATACTTTTCCTCACATTTGCATTATATTCTAGTAAAAAGAAAAAACAAACAAACTACAAAGCAAAAAGCCAGAATTACATGATAAAGAACCACCATATATTCCTTTCAATTTAGGATAGTAACTGTATTCTTAATACCACTAAATGAAAAAGTAACTGTACCAGAATATAGTAACTCAAAATTAGTATTCAGAATACATATTTTCGGTAGGCTACATATATTCAGTTCCCAACACTGTTGGGAAATCTAAAATTAACACGTATATTATGCACCAAATAATAATTATTACTATTTCACCCTATTTATTTAGGCCTATTATTACTTATAGGGATTTAAACAGGAAGTGCTATTGAGATTCATACTTCACTTTTACAAGAGAGACGGGGCAGCAGCCAACATAATGAACACTGTAGGCTACATAAAATCACAAAATATTACAATTTAAAAACAATTGTATCTCCCAATAAAAACATGCCTCAGTGACCACACATTAGGCATGGTTGGTATCCCAACTAATCAGCGACTCACAGTGACCTCACACTCGTGCAAGAGCCCTATTGTAGCCTATTTGTACAATTTTGAGGAAAGTCACAAAAATGAAGCAGTAAACAATAATGTATAGACGGTTAAGTGGTATCGAAAATAAGAGTTCAGTGAGCTCCAATTCTGAGTGAAGACCCCGAGATATCTGTGCAATCTGCCAGTCATCCAGGTCTCATCCATTGCAAAAGAAAAATATAAAATCTGTTAACTGGACAAAACGTTGTAGGAGTGAAGACATTTCACTGCTCATCCAAGCCACTTCTTCTGTTCTGGTCGGATTACTGGTGAACACTGCCATATATCTATCTTAAGGGAGGAGCTACAGTAGGTACACTGAAACTCAAAACACCTATTGTTTACAATTTCTGTTTGTAGGCTAGGTCTGTTCTGCTACCCTAAGTGTGCAATGTGCCTGAGTCCTACTTAGCATAGTTATTCAAGCCCCTAATGAGTGATTTCACACCTATTAGCACCCTGGCTAGCCCTATTGTTTTCTTTGTTTTGCTTTTTCTTTGTTTTGAGGTTAGGTGATAGATGATGTCTGAGGCCCCCATCCCTCTTCAAGGAAGGATTGTCTTTCCTAACAAAAATTGCTTCTTTAACTCCCTTCTCAAACCATTTATTTTCTCTAGCTAAGATCTGTACCTCTCTATCTTCAAAAGAGTGGTAAGTGGCTTTCAAATGGAGATGTACGGCAGACTGGGGTCCAGAGGAGCTCTCGCGACAGTGTCGGTACATTCTCTTATGGAGTGGCTGTTTAGTTTCACTGCACTCTTCACTGCACTGAATGGAGTAGACCACATTGCTTTGTTTGTGGCTCGGGGTTTTGTCCTTTGGATGAACCACTTTATTTTTTAAAGTGTTTGTAGGTTTCAAATAGACCTGAATTTCATACTGTCTGAAAATTCTCTGAAGCTTTTCACACACACCTGCTGTGTAAGGAATGGTTACAACTTTCCTTCTAGGTTCAAATTCCCTTTTGTCCTGGTTTTTAGCTCTCTTAGGTCTATTGAAGGCCCACTATGGATATCCACAAGCAGAGAGGGCTTTACCCACATGTTGTTCCTCCTTCTCTTTTCCCTCTGTGTTTGTAGGAACCACTTGAGCTCTGTGTTGTAGTGTACAGTGTATAGTTACTGCACAATTTAAGAAAGCCAATTTGTTCTCCTTGGCCTCTTCCCGTGTGAACTTAATCTTTGGATCCACAGCATTAATATACGCAGTAAAGAGTTCCAGATCTTGAATTTTGATTTTGGTCCAATTGGCATCCACATATCGATACCAATACGTGGGTGGAGTGCCTGGAAATGAGGCCAATGCATCTTGTTCAAATTGTTTCATATATAAATTAGCCATAATCGGAGAGACCGGTGAGCCCATGGCGCAGCCGTGGATTTCCCTGTGGAAGTTTCCTCTAAACTGGAAATATGTGGTATTTAAACAAATTTCCAGCAGTTGGCAGATTTGGTGAGGTGACAGTTTAGTTCTCTCTTTTAGCTTAGTATCCTGCAGTAGCCTCCTTTTTGCTGCCTCCACTGCTACTGATGTTTTGAAAGAGAGGTCACATCAAATGAAACCA
>KN471118.1:7813-18742 GCA_000787095.1 Periophthalmodon schlosseri
TATATTTTCTGATACTATATTTTCTTCATCTAAATTGGATCTTCAATACAGCTGATGCAATCTGATTTTATTTTTGTTTTGTTAATATCTTGTTCAGACCCACCACACTATAGTAACACAGCTGCTGCTGTCGTCGGTTCGACTCCTGGATTGCCCCTGGCTTCAGCAACAGCACCGACCTCAGGTTGAAACTTGCATCAAGACTCTGGCCAAGACAGGTGAGTCTAGCCTCGCCCTTTTTAAATACAAGCAAGTCCAGCCCCGCTCTCTTTAAATACAAGTGAGACCAGCCCCGCTCTCTTTAAATACAAGTGAGTCCAGCCCCGCTCTCTTTAAATACAAGTGAGTCCAGCCCCACTCTCTTGAAATACAGGTGAGTCTAGCTCTGCCCTCTTTAAATATAGGTGAGTCTAACTCCGCTCTCTTTAAATACAGGTGAGTGAGGTATGAAATACAAAAAGATTTTTTCTTTATTACTGCAGATATGGACAGGGCCCAGGGCAGGGCCACAGACTGGTAGCCTTCCGGCGTCCCAAGCAAGTCTCCCTGAGTCTTTCCCTTAGAGCATCTCTTCCCCAGAGCATCTGAGCTCTGAGTATATATACCATAATGACAAACATCATACATTACAAAAGCAGGGTCACATCTGTTCACAGTGATATGTTAAGACAGGTAAAACAACAAAGGGTTCCCTGGGGGATGGGATAGAGGCTTCACACATGTCTGGTCTGTGCCTCTGACAGACTGACACAGATCAAATGCATTTACACAAAGGCATGCGATAAGAATATTTTCTTCTCAACATGAATGCACATACATTTCCATCACAGGTGTAATTTCTTTTTTTCATTGACAGAAGACTACACAAATCTTCTTCACTGACAGAAAGTGTCTTCCCTTCTGACAACTGGTCTCTGTGTCTTTTCTGTCCTCAGCCAAAAGCCGTTCCATCTCCATCCCTCTGGACCTTGAGGCTCAGATCAACTCCATGTTGTCAACTTCAGCACTGAACTCTCTGTCTCGCTCCAATCCTCATTATAAGTCTTCTCGCGCAACCCGCGTCACTGCCCCTAGCAACCCTTGGGACTACAAGAACATCATTGAGAAACTACAGGTAGTCACAAAAGAGACTAAACATGCATGGGCTGAGAGCAGGCAGAATAATGTACTTTTGGTTTTGATGAAAAATATGCTCTATTAAAAGGTCCTCATGCAATGTTGCTTTAGCTTCATCAGGTTCAAATTTTGCAAACACTAAAACAAAAAAGTTATCTTGTTTATTTCAGGACATGATCAACACTCTGGAGCTGCGCCTTAAGCCTTTAGTGAATGCAGAGCTCTCTGTCCTGGTGGACGTACTGCTTCAGCCTGAACTGCTGTTTCTGGAGGGAACAGACGCAAGACAGCGCTGCGAGACAGGGGGATTCATATCCAAGTGAGACTAAAACATAACTCAAAATAAGTAGGAGTACACTTGAGTGTAGCTGACGATACTGTTATCTTTGTTCATGATGAATACAGAGAAGTTCATGTGTTAACTGTGGACTCTTGTATGTGTTTTGTAGACTGATTCAGCACACTAAAGCCCTGATGTCGTCTGAGGAGAAGCTATGTATCAAAGTGCTGAAGACGCTGCAGGAAATGCTTATCCGCACCTTCGACTTCGATGAAAAGGTCTCACTTTCTCAAATCTTTACTTGTAAGACCCAATATTTTGACAATTACATTTTGAGAGCATTATAATAACCACCCTGGCATCAACAAATGACCAAAATCTGTAGCCAATGACCAATCTCTCCTTAAATATTTCCATATTTAAATTCACAGATAAATATTGTGCACATTAACATGTTCATTAGTTGTAGTAAAAATGTTATCTATCCATTTCAAAACTAGATACTCATTTGAACTCAATTTGAAGCATCAACACTGAAAAAAAAACATAAATAGGGCAAAATTTAAAATTTTCTAAATAGATCCCTAGATCCCTCATATTCTTATAATTTTGTGTTGAAAATTACATTCCATTGTGTTTTGAGGTATTGAAATTGGTATCAAATATCAAGTCTTACCGTTAGTATCGAAATCCAATGTGTGCTCGTATATATATGCTTGTATATATATCCTTATGCTTATAGTTTGAAGTATGTCTTATTTTACAATGTACATTTGAAACCAGAAGTTTACATATACTATATAAAAAGACACATACGCTTTTAGGATTACCAAAATCATTTTATTACCAAAATTACCAGAATAATGAGATAAGGTTTTTTTAGACAATTTTTTTATTACTTTCTTCAAAGTCAGAAGTTTACACACATTTCATTAGTATTTGGTACCATTGCCTTTAAACTGTATGACTTGGGTCAAATGTTTTGGATGTCCTTCCACAAGATTGGCCCATTCTTCCTGACAGAACTGGTATTACTGAGCCAAGTTTGTAGGCCGCCTTGCTCGCACATGCCTTTTCAGGTCTGAACATAAATTTTTAATAGGATTGAGATCAGGGCTTTATGATGGCCACTCCAAACCGCTGACTTTGTTATCCTTAAGCCACTTTGTAACCAGTTTGGCAGTATGCTTTGGGTCATTGTCCATTTGGAAGACCCATTTGCGCCCCAAGCTTTACTTCCTGACTGATGTCTTGAGATGTTGCTTCAGTATTTCCACATAATGTTCTTTCCTCATGATACCATCTGTTTTGTGAAGTGCACCAGTCCGTCCTGTAGCAAAACGACCCACAACATGATGCTGCCACCCCTGTATTTCACAGTTGGATTAGTGTTCTCAGGCTTGCAAGCTTCCCCCTTTTTCCTCCAAACGATGCTCATTATGGCCAAACAGTTCAATTTTAGTTTTGTCCGACCACATGACATGTTTCCAAAAATTAAAGTCTTTGTCCCTGTGTGCGTTTGCAAACTGTAATCTGGCTTTTATATGTTTCTTTTGGAGAAATGGCTTCTTTCAGCCCATGTTGGTACAGTACTCATTTCACTGTGGATAATGACACACTCTTACCAGCTTCAGCCAGCATCTGCACAAGGTCTTTTTCTTTTGTTCTTGGGTTGATATGCACATTTCAGACCAAAGCACATTCATCTCTGGGACACAGAACCCATCTCCTTCCTGAGCGGTATGATGGCTGGACATTCCCATCGTGTTTATACTTGCATGTAATTATTTGAACAGATGAACGTGGCACCTTCAGGCATCTGGAAGTTACACCCAAGGATGCACCATTGTGCAAGTTCACAATTCTCTTCCTGATATCTTGGCTGATTTCTTTTGACTTTCCCATGATTTTACACAAACAAGCAGTGTGTTTCAGGTGTGTCTTCAAATACATCCGCAGGTTTGTCTCTAATGAACTCAAATGTTGTCAATAAGCCTATCAGAAGCTTCCAAAGAGATGACATCATCATCTGGGTTTTTCCAAATTGTTTAAAGGCGTCGTAATGTTACTGTATGTAAACTTCTGACTTTGAAGAAAGTAATGACAAATTGTCACAAAAAATCTTTCTCTCATTATTCTGGCATTTAGCAAATCAAAATTATTCTGGTAATCCTAACTGACCTAAAATAGGAAACTTTTAGTTTAATTTCATGTGAGACAGTGAGGGAAAAAAGCCTGTGTGCCTTTTTATATAGTGTATGTAAACTTCTGGTTTCAACGGTATTTTCCAGGGGATTGCTTTGAGGAAAGTGCTGCTACAAAATTATCTGTTTCCGACTAAAAAGAACAATCCCAAAGCTGACCTGGCTGAGCTCATGTCTGCAGGTAAACAAAGAGAAAAGTACAGTACCTCCAGAGGTGTAATGTTAAATACAACAGTTACAGATAATCTAGCCATAAAGAGGTTAAAGGTGATATTCTGTTTAATTAAGGCCCAGAACAGGAGAGGGACTGGGCGGCGGTGGCAGTGAATCAGTGCCGCCTTGACCGAGAAGGAGGGACAAAACTGTTCACTGATTTAGTGATGAGCACCAAGAATGACAAGATCTTCCTGGAGAGCATCCAGCTGGCCATATGTCTGCTGGAGGGAGGCAATACTGAGATTCAGGTAAGATTTTTGTCACTATATTATAAAACACAGTACAATAAAAAATAGCAAAACAATTGGTGACAATGTATGATAACTACACTACTTACAACCTTAATAAAGCATGATGAAAGACTTAATTCACAATGAACAAATAGTCTATGACTGATTAATGCTTAGTAAATACTTAAAGGTATTTTCAGATCTAAATAATGTTGTTTCCTCAAAAAAAACATACCTGAATTTATGGGTTTTTTCATTCACACGTTTAACACACAAACCCTGCATATTTAGGTTGAGTTCAAAGGTAGCTATTAACTTGAAACCTACCACTACCACTGAGCTTTGGAAATGTAGACAGACTAATAATAAAGGGCTACTCAAACATGTGTGAATTAAACAAAACACAACTCTGGATATGTTTTGAGGAGGTATCATTATAACATGACTTAAAGCTCACAAGAATCCATTTTGTGTAATATAGGGGTTACGTGTTAGTATTAATTAAGTTAATCATTCTTAATAAACTAGTTTTTCATTATGAATTAAGGCTTTATTATGGTAAAATGAAGGTGTAGTTATTATAAAGAGTTACCAAATAAAGTATATTTGCACATTCTCATAATGAAGTTAAAAGCCCATTGTCTACTCAGAACTCCTTCTATAAGCTGATGATGGGTGATAATAAATCAGAGAAGTTCTTCAAAGTCCTAAACGACCGCATGAAGGAGGCGCAGACCGACATTAAAGCCACAGTATCAGTGAATGTGGGAGAGATGACCCACAAGGCCAATGAGAAAGAGCTCGAGCCAGGTCTGTACCCAATAATCATACTGGATACATCACCTCAACATCATGTGGACTTTTGAGCTTAGTAGGGGTTATAGTAGCATTAGTAGAAGAAGAAGCTGTAAGAACAGGAGCTTCTCTACAAACTTCTCATACTGTTCATATTAGGGCATGGGGATATGTCCAGATTTTTTTAACATGATATAAAAGAGAAAATTTAATATAATTGGGAATATACCTAAGGCTGCTTAAAGATGCTTTTATAATATTTATAAGTACTTGTTTCAAGCTATTCACATCTTATCTCTTTCATTATTAGAGTTTTAGCCTAGTCATTTGCTATAGGCTTTATCAGTAGCAATTAGCCATGATTTTTGTCTGCCTTCCCTTGCAACTGAGAGGAAAATCAGCAGCAGTGCATGTGCAATTATATCACAATATTCCAAATTTCATATCATCCCCACATATATTACAATATATCACCAGCAATAGTTATATTGTTTCTTTTACTGTGAAGGTTCCCCTCCTGGGCTGGTTCTTCCTGGGTCCCTCTTGGTCCAGAATCAGGTCGCAGTTCATACAGAACCTCAGCAGAAGGAGGTGGAGACTGAGATGGGTCCAGCTGTTACCATAATGAAGCCCATCCTGCGCTTTCTCCAACTGCTGTGCGAGAACCACAATCACGACCTGCAGGTGAGGACTATTCATGGGTTTCAAGCTATGCCAACACTGCCTAAGTCCAGACTGATATCTCTCTCTATTTTTTTATAGTCTGGTCACCACTCCCTCTGTCACTCCTCGAGCCAATTATCAATACAGATATAGCTCAGACCGTACCATGCAATCAAATAAGTTTATTTCAGTGACACATGTGAAACGAATGAGCTCATTGGCCATCTAGCACTAACAAAATCAACTTTCTCTCCCCTCAGATTAACAGAGTTTAGTGCTTTGCTCATTGATTCTGCTGAAATCCACAATGTTTTTCAGTCCCTGTGATATTTTTTCCTTTCTTTTTTTCTTATAAGCAGCCATATTTGTTTTGATACAGATGAGCCATTCAGGTCGCTCACATCTTATTGGTATTGGAGAAGTCATAGCAATTACACAATTCAATGTGGAAAGGTCTTCACAAAAACCTTCAAATCTCAAAGGAATTTTTGCCTGAAACAAATTAATACTGAATATAATCAAAACTAGATTAAATCATATTCATGGTTTTATACAAAGAACTGCTGTACTGGACTGAACCAATACATCAGGACTAAACAATGTCTAAACTAGGACTAACTCAAGTCTTGCCTTGTCCCCAGAACTTCCTGCGGTGCCAAAACAATAAGACCAACTATAACCTGGTGTGTGAGACATTGCAGTTCCTGGACATCATGTGTGGCAGCACCACCGGGGGACTGGGTCTACTTGGACTCTACATCAATGAGTCCAACGTGCCCCTCATCACCCAGACCCTGGAGACCCTCACTGAATACTGCCAAGGGCCCTGCCAAGAGAACCAGGTGAGAACCAGACCTAGTCCAAGTCCAAACCAGGACTGAATCAGGTATTATTGATTTCATTCATTCATGTGTGGTATAAGGAATAGGACGATTCACATGGGACAAGTAGTACGGTTCAGTTGATTATTTTTGAACTTTATATTTTTACAGTCATTACAGCTAATTAAAGATCAACAGACCAACATGTTACCCATTTTTGTTTGTGCCAAATTTAAATGCATGGAAAAAATATCTCATGACATAATTTTCAACACGTATGCACACTTGAGGCAATTTTATCTTACAAGATCTTATGATATTGTGCCATCCCTGTTTACATATACAAATTATATGTATTTCAGACTTGTATTGTGACCCATGAGTCAAACGGCATTGACATTATCACTGCTTTGATCCTGAATGACATCAGCCCACTCTGCCGTTACCGCATGGACATGGTTCTGGAGCTCAAGGTCTGTAAAAGACTCAACCCTAGACCTAACAGACAGGGTTGCTTTACTCAGTTTGAACAGGTTAAAATCCATTTCTGTACCTTTATAATTTTAAGTATTTTTTTTTCAGGACAATGCATCAAAGCTGCTGCTGGCTCTAATGGAGAGTCGTCACGATAATGAGAATGCCGAAAGAATCCTGTTCAACCTTAGACCAAGAGAACTGGTACTTAATAATATGCAAGACTTTTATTGCATCCACAGATTCCTCTTTCTTCCTTATGCCTCCAATTTACAGGCAGCTCTGGCCATCCTTCTACCAATGTAAACCTTCCGAATCTGCTCACATCTGACTACCTCTTGTGATTCCTCATCTTGAACATAAAAAACAGGAACATCTTCTTGTCTCTTCAGGTGGATGTGATAAAGAAGCTGTACCAACAAGACCCAGACTGTGAGGGTGAAGTTTCTCCTCAGGACGTAGGCCATAACATCTACATCCTGGCCCAGCAGCTTGGTCCACACAACAAGATCCTCCAGGGCCTTCTCAAGCCTCAGAAGAGACAGCAGGAAGGAGACGACACCCTCAGCTCTATGGTACTCACCTGGGGCTGGGTTTAGATCTGGTTTAGTCGTACTGTAGATCCAGATCCAACGTCCAGATCTCAGTTAGTCCCTATGTAGTTTGCATAGTTCTGACATAGTTCTCTCTTTGCCTCACAGTTGAACTTGAACAATCGGCCGCTCTCTCAGATGTTGAAGTCTGGTGGTCCCCCTCTTGTGCTGGAGCAGGACCCTCTGGACTACTATGACCAGCTCACCGCTCAGATTGAGGTTTGAGGAAAAATATTATTATTTTCCGGTTAATAAAGATGTTATCAAACAGTAATGATTATGAAATACATTAATAGAAGCTATTAGCATGTCATTAAACAAAATTCAGTTTGGACCTCTTTTCCAAGAATCCCTGGGGACTCTCTGAGTATCTTTGGTATCCAGGTTGGGAATGACTGACCATTTCATATCTAATGCAACATCTCTGAGGACAAAATATTTACTTGCTGCCCAATATACAGTACAATACAGTATAGTGACAATGCAATCTGTAGCATTAATAGAAAGTATATGTACACAGGTATGTAGGTATTAGTATTTTGTACTTCTGTTGCACTCTGCATCTACATAGTATGCGATAGTATTAATGGTAGTGCTTCTGGTTCTCTACAGATTGTGCGTGAGGATCGCAGCATGGAGCAGATTGTGTTCCCTGTTCACCCCATCTGTGAGTTTCTGACTGAAGAGTCCAAGGTCAGAGTGTTCAACACCACGGAACAGGATGAACAGGGGTCAAAGGTCACACACTTCTTTGAGCAGACCTCCTTCCTGCATGGAGAGATGGAGTGGCAGAAGAAACTCAGGAGTAAGTACATGAAATACTAGTACTAGTCCTGCTGTTATAACGTGTTATAACATGGCGAGAAATTGCCCAAAAAGCATGACTTTACTTAAAACACTACCACTATTCATTTTATGTGTTTTTTTTGTTTATAACATGTTTATACATTTTTCAGGTATGCCGGTGCTTTACTGGTTCTCTCGGAGGATGACTCTGTGGGGAACTATCTCCTTCAATCTTGCTGTTTTTATAAATCTCATCATTGCCTTCTTTTACCCATACAACTCAGGACAAGGTACTACTTCTAGTACTACTACTACTACTATTACTACTTTTGATCAAATGTTTGTCAAAAATAGAATATGCTGAAAGAAACAGTGTACAGTTCAGTAGGTAGAAAGTCCTGATCTTAAACCTTCTGGTTTCCCTGGTCTGATCCCAGGTTCCATTGATGACTCGGTCCTCTTAATGGTCTTCTGGATCTTGACCGGGATCACGGTCTTGGCACTCCTGGCTCAGAAGTACGGACTCCGACTGTTGACCCTGGCTCTGATCCTGAGGTCGGTCTACCACCTGGGTATTGCCAACACCCTGGTGCTGCTTGGATCGCTCAATGTAAGACCTTCCTCTAGCATAATTTTAAAAAATGTATGTGTCTTTTGTATTCTGACTCTAAAGGGACATTTCTTTTACAGTGCTGCATTCAGGCCTCAGATTTTGTGTTTTGTTGTATCAGTGCAATATACTGTACCTAAAGTTATTATGGTAACATTTAATAATAATAACTACACTTTTAATTAAGCTTCTTAATAAAGCTTGAACAAAGAGAAGTTATTGTCATACTGTGGAACATTCTAAGCAAAGCAATAACATCTCCATGGAGTCAAGTAGGTGGTGGACGCTCTGTCTGAAAGGTTATATAGTGCATCTTTAATTAAGTAGTTACTAAGCCTTCATAAACTATGCTTTATTTTTAAGGTGTAGTTATTATAAAATGGAACAGTTATTGGTTCATGTTTAATAAATAATTTTGACTTATTTTATCGAGTAACTCACCCCAGCCTAATCTTAGTCTTTCTGGCCCACAGCTGCTGAATAAAATTGTCTTTGTGGTGAGTTTCGTGGGGAACAATGGGACCTTCATTATGGGCTACAAGGCCATGATTCTGGACATGGAGTTCCTGTACCACCTGGCCTACGTTCTCACCTCCACCCTGGGCCTGTTTGTGCATGAGCTCTTCTACAGCATCCTGGTAAGTCTTGGTCTACATCTGGGCTAGTCCTGGGGAAGCTCTTAGTTTAATCCTGGTTTATGTCTGATTCATCTCTTATCCCAAATCTTTTTCGTTTTGTTTTTCAGCTTTTTGATCTGATCTACCAAGAGGAGACTCTGCTAAATGTGATCAAAAGCGTGACTCGAAATGGCAGGTCCATTCTCCTCACAGCACTGTTGGCTCTGATCCTGGTCTACTTGTTCTCCATCGTGGGGTTCCTGTGTCTCAAGGAGGACTTCATCATGGAGGTGGACCCGCTGCCGCAGATCGCTCAAGGTCTGAACCAGAGCCTCTTCACAAGCAAAAGCTCCCATATTCTCACAAATCATGTTTTAAGAGCAAAGTTATAGTTTTGTGAATACACCAAAAACAAAACTATAGTAATAATGAGTTTAATTTGCACTTGAACCATTGTATGTTGTAATCTCTTTCATCTGGTCTCTGTAAAAACCCAATAATGGGGATGACCATACGTATTTTGTAAAGCCAGAATAAAGTTTTCAATAAATCCTGTTGTTAAATGCTATTGCAGCGGCAGCGGAGCAAAGCGAGGCAGCCCAGGACTTCCTCCGTTCCTGTTCTGCAGACGGAGTGAGCTGTACCACAGAGACCTCCGCCATGACAGCACCTGAAGAGGAGGAGGGTGAGAGCAGCTGCAGATGTTTCTATTGTATTTGTTCATGTTGTAGATGGATAGGATTACTTCATTATTATATCATTCTGTACTACACCACAGTAGCAATTATATTCTAGTTTGCTGGGGTCAAATCTGTGTAGGAGGACTACACAGGCCTTTGAAACTCATGGCTTCTTAAATTGTTAATGCAGTGCAAAATTTGTAAATAAATAAGACCACTTGTCTGTGGATCATTTTTTTAGTATAAAAAATATCCTGATTTTGAAAATATAATCTAGATTCATGCAGGTACTTGCACAGATGATTATAAGTGTCACACACAAATATCAGAAGTTCTGACAGTTCTCTAAGTGAGATCATCAGTAATTAGTATCGTTTACCTTGTTAACTACAAGTAATTAGGTGTTGGAGATCCCTGGCCTAGAGGAAGGGGATCTAGAGCATAATCCCTCAGTTGTCCAGGTATGATCCATAGTAAAAAAATAAAAAAATTCAATTCTGTCAACTGGACAAAACGTCTTTGAGTGAAAAAACTTTTTGTCAAGTTGACAGAATTGAATTTTTCTTTTACTATGGAAGTTTACTATGTTAGTTGGAAAAAGAACTGTTACTGTTATCTTTTTTTTTTCAGAGGAAACAAGCACAGAACGCGCCTGTGACACACTGCTCATGTGCATCGTCACTGTTCTGAACCATGGCCTGAGGAATGGAGGAGGGGTGGGAGATGTGCTGCGCAAACCCTCCAAGAATGTACGTACAGCCAGCTATATCCCAGAGACGTAGCCCGTCCAGCAAAGGGCACTATTATCATTATATTCATTATACTGTCTATGTTTGTCCAGGAG
>KN471118.1:18817-61344 GCA_000787095.1 Periophthalmodon schlosseri
GCACGTGTGGTGTATGACCTACTCTTCTACTTCATTGTGATCATCATTGTCCTAAACCTGATCTTTGGAGTCATCATTGACACGTTTGCAGACCTGAGGAGCGAGAAGCAGAAGAAAGAGGAGATCCTCAAGACCACATGTTTTATATGTGGTTAGTTGCATCACTGATTGGAATAACAATCATAGTTACACTGGCGATTGTTTTCTACTTGTATAAAATCCCTTTCATCTCAGGTGTACCCTGTTTTCCATCTCTCTTTACCAGGTTTGGAGAGAGACAAGTTTGATAATAAAACAGTTTCCTTTGAGGAGCATATCAAAATGGAACATAACATCTGGAACTACCTCTACTTCATCGTCCTGGTGCGAGAAAAGAACAAGACGGATTACACAGGACCGGAGAGCTATGTGGCCCACATGATCAAGGTTTGGATCAGAACCATTGGAAGGCTAATTTGACCAAAGTTAAAGTTTGTTTTTTTTTTATTTCATGGTACTAAACTATAACATATTTAGATGTAAAGCTGAGAGGCCCCACATCTTGGCAATTTTTAACCCTACCGTACCCTATGTATGACCCAGACTCAAATTTTTTGAGCTGTCAAACCTCAAATGCAGGACAATGCATTATTACTCAAACATGCAGGAATCGATTGAAATAAAACTGTGAGTAAGCAAATGATGAGGGAACACTGTTATAACATGGAGAAACAATTGGTTTAAATCAGCAGGAGACGTATTGGCTTAGTTAATTGTATTGTTTTGATCATGCAGCCACATCTCTGGTATGACAGCTGTAGTGTAGATGTACCACCACTGGTTTGTCTTGAATATCAAGGAATTATTATGAACTAATATTAAAAGTTCATCCAGTGTTTGGTCATTATCCTTTATTTTGAACTGAAGCGATTGCCTGTACTGTGTTGTAATTGTCTATGAATTGGTCAGCAAGTAAACCCACCTGAGGAATTGGCAGGTCATAAAAGCGCACTAATAAAATGCTGATGTCTGTGTCCAGAACAATAACCTGGACTGGTTCCCGCGGATGCAGGCCATGTCTCTGGTGGTAACAGATGCAGATGGAGAGCAGAATGAGATGAGGATGCTCCAGGACAAACTGGCTTCAACCATGAAAGTGGTCACTACACTGACCGGGCAACTTAATGAACTAAAGGAACAGGTATGGCCCTTTCACAAAACACATTCATATTAATATATTTAATTTTATGGGTATTCTTTTTGATTTATATGTAAAATGTGTTTGTGTAGATGACAGAGCAGAGGAAGAGGAGGCAGAGGATGGGCTTTGTGGACGTACAGAATGGAGCCACACCTGGACCTCCAAGCGCCGCTGGAGGGAACCACCAGATGTACAAGTCCTGAACCAGACTTGGGTCCAACAAGTCTACAGCCCAAAACTGCAGTTTAAGTACCAATCTAAGCACAAATCCTGACTGTGAGATCCAACAAAGATTTCAGTTAAAAAACACATGAATACAAGTAAATGCAGCTAACCTGGTTTAGGGCCTCTTCTAGGAACCACCTCAAATTGACAAAAAAAGAGAGGGACACTTTGAATGTGGTGAGATATGGAGGTACAGACTCTGGAATATTAACCACCCTAGAAAATACCTGACTGCAATAACTTAAACATAAGAAAATTTAGTCCTGGTTTCATCCTGGTTCAATTTCACACCTGGTTTTATCATGTTTTAGACCTTGTTTAGTCAAGGTTTTTCCACATTTCATATCTACAGTACAATTGTTTGGGTTTTCTAAAGCTATTTATGTTTGAAGCACTTTTATAAAATATTTAATAAAGGTTTATTTATACTTAGGATAAAATGATACTTATAAAAGATTTTAACTGAAAACCTCTTGTATAAAACTGACACGGGTTTGTTTCCATTTGAAGAGTTCATTTGCAAAAACAGATAAGTCCCATTTGAAAAAGTCATCGGAGGCTTGCAGTTTACTCTTAGCATAGTAATATTTCCAAACGCCAAATCTGCTTTTACTGCTATCAAAATATAATTCCATGCCTTCTTGATAAAATCCACTATACATTATTGCCATTGCTAATATCTCTAGAAGATGGAAACAAAAATGAAGAAATTAAAAATGGAGATATGTTTTTGCCATTGAACTCTTCATTTGAATACTGTTGAATTATTATGTTTTTATTGATTAACTATTGTTCTAGTTTTGGTGTCTTCCATCCTCTTTTAGCCCTGATGGATGAAAATAGCATTTAGTTGTAGTATAATTTTAGTGTGGGTGTGTTGGTGTAAATGTAACTTGTAAATAAATAAATTATTAGACTAAACATTTTGCCCCTTTTTCATTTTTTTGTTTGATTTGGTTTTAAAACATCAACAACAAAAGTGTAATTTTGTTAAATCCATGCATGTACCACAAGCTAAATAGAAAGATAAATAGATAAATAGAAGGACAGTCCACGAATAACTCAAGTCTTTATTCACAAGTTTCCACAGGTTACATGACTGCACGGTCCTCATTTCACAGATCCTGATTGGTTCATTTAAAACTTGTGTTCTACTATGTTGCTCAATTGATCCATTATTTGTTGTGATTGCTCCATTAACATATCCATGTACTTGTCCATCCTTCATCGATCTCTGTTCTGATTGGTTGAAAGTGCTGGGACCTGGTTACAGTTCATTTAGACACATTCAGTTTCGAATACTGACAAATAATAACCACAAAAATAAAGTTTACATTCAACCACTGTCCATTTGCATATCAGTCAAACAATCTTCCACATCTCTAAAAAGATAGCATTTTGAACTGAAATATTCAAGACACATAAGGTAGCAGTTAGAATGGCCAACATAAACTTTTTTCATTTACAAAAGTTGGGTCTAAAACAGTACAATATCCAAAATGACCTTAAGGAAGACCAGAAAGAAAACAAATCCTCAGCCACATTCAGATCATAAAGATGCTGGACAAATGTGTTCAGGAAGTGCAAAAATGTCATTCATAAAAGTAGCCTAAATGTAAGAAAGAGTTATGAACTTCTTGAGGCTGTGTACAATGGAATAGACACAGAAATGGGACTTTTTCCATATGAGCAATGGCAGATGTTTTGTTTAAGTAAATGTAGATATTTTTTTGCAAGTTGGGTTTCTACATACATTTCACCTATTGCGTGTCTGACTACTTACTGGTTGGCAAAGAATAATTTAAGAGCTATAGGTACATTTCTGGAAAGGAAAAAAATACATTTTTACATAGTATCATTCAGACTTATCATTTATGTGTAAATGTTAGATTAACACTACATTTCTTGTAGTTTGTCAAATTAATGCTAATAAAAATTAAATTGTAATATTTTTTCTCACTTCATTTGAAACAACATTCATGTGGCTAGTGAACATCAAACATGGAGCAATTATACATGCTCCTAAAATATCGATGATAACATCTAACTAAAACAATTAATTTACAAAAAAAGAAACTAAAGTATCTAGTGCCAACATCTTGTAAACTCTTTCTAACCTTCCACTTCGGTACCATTTAACCAGTGCATTTCAGAACATTAAATACAGTACATTTCTCACAACATTTGTACCAGGATTTGGATGTTTGTTTTTTTTTCAAGAAATATAACGATGGTATATAATGACTAGTAGTAAACTTCAGTAAAACAGAAAAGATATACATAAAATATTCATATAGAAATTCATTGTAATATATTATGCTCTTTGCTGTTTGGTTTGTATTCTGAGTTCCTTCTGGTCCCAGAGGTGCAGCAGTGAAGTATTGTAGAAAATGTAATCAAGAGCCACGCCACATTCCCAAAACCCAAATAACGTTTTAGAAAAGATCTGTACAAAACGTGTTGAAGGATTATAAACATGGTCTCCTTTGAAACAGAGAAGCCTTTTGCTGAAGGTCCAGAAGGGGGCGATGTCAGGAGTCTGAAGAGCAACCTCAGCCTTTCCAACCATCCCAGATCGGGTTCCTGAAGAAAACAGTAAAGAAAAATAAATGTATGTCTATTGTCCCGCTTACAGTAGTAACCTTTGCTCATCTGTTACAATGTATGGAGCTGTAGATGACTGTTAAAATGATTTGTTTATGTGAACTTATAGTAGTGTCTTTTATGATACACATATATTTAAATTAATAATATATTTAATCATATATCAAATTGTTGACGTGTCTTTGATTTGTTCTGTCAGCTTAAGGGTTCTATATTACGCAAAATGGATTCTTGTGAGCTTTAAGCCATATTATAATCATCACAAACATACCCGGAGTTGTGTTTTGTTTCATTCACACATTTGAGTAACCCTTTATTATTAGTCTGTCTACATCTCCAAAGTTCTTCCTGTATTACCACATGATATCACAAGGTGGAACAGAGTGTTTACCGCCTGAGAAAATATATAATATGCAGGGTTTGTGTGTTAAACATGTGCAAATGAAACAGCAAAACTAGGTATATTTTTGATGAGGAAATAACATTATAACATAGATAAGAGAATAATGTAATACAGGGGCTTTAAGAGTATTTCTTAAAAGTAAGAACTATCTTTGACTGCCCTGTGCCTTCTTGTATGAGAAGAATGCATTGTGCAGTGTTAGTTCTTTGATGGAGTGATTTGAATGGGTAACTTTCTCACAGAGGTTTGTATGAAGGTCTCCGAACTTTGGACCACTTCTTGGGCCTCTCCACAGATCTGTCAATGCTGTACCTGTACAAGTGTGAGTCACCCTCATCCCGCCTCTCTACTGAAAACAAACACTGATTGGTTAATGAGAAAAAAGGACATTTTTGTTAATAAACTCATCAAGCTCATCAAGGATAAAAAACATACTAGCAAACAATACCAAAAGTGATGACCTTTATTCCCGCTAATAAAACACTTTTAACTGCCTCTGTTATTATTTCCATCTATGTGCACATTACTTTTAGAGCTGATACTGATATAATATTGGTATCTTATACATCTAATTAGATGTATCTAATTTTCTAGAGGTATATAGAGATTTTATTATAGGCTCCAGTGATCTTATATATTTTTGAGCAAAAGATTAAATGACATTTTTTTTTTTTTTTATAGATTGCACACACACACGCACACGCACACACACACACATAGTAAACTATACCTTGCTTGTCTACTTTGGGGTTGCATTGTTTGTGTCCTTTGCATGCTCGCAGCTCCATAAGCTGAACATGGAGCTGGTTCAAAACACTTCTGTCCAGAGATGACACCGAGTTTATCAACTACAACAAAGACAAAAAATTAAGTTAAGAAATACACTACAGAAGAGTTTATCTATTGTCCCTGAGGGCAAATGCAAAAGCACATACAAAAGCAGAGGAACAAAATCAAGTTAGGGACTAAGCCTTACTTTACCAATGAAGATACAGGTGTGAGGTAAAAATAATGTAATGCAGCAGTACCTGGTAGGGGTCGGTAGTAAGATCAAAGTACTCCAAAAAGCCAGTGGAGAACTCACAGAAGAGGAAGTTGTGAGTTTGGTTGATGGTTCGAAGACACCAGTATGTGTTGTTGTTAGCACTGGTGCAGGCACAGAATGGACCCACTGAAAAAAAGAAACATTTTATAAGCATATTTAAATCAGCGTGTGTGTGTTTTTGTTCACAGTCCATGTGTGGATTTGCAGTTATTTTGCAGCATTTAGTTGTACTACATACATGTCCAGCTAGGAGGCGTGGCCCAGTGCTCATTGTCATGGGTAAAACAGGTGAGTCCAGGCATTGAACACGTGTCATTGTTTTTGATTCGTTTGATCATTTTCCTCATTTTCTTCCTTCGTCTCTGCTCCTTCTCAAGCCACGCCCACTTTCCTTTGGACACACCCCTTCTGTGGGTTTGAACAGTTAAAAGTTCATTTATTTTTATTTATTTATATATTTTTACAGAAGTTCCCTTTATCTGTAAATGATCTCAACTTTAGTGTTAGCGCCACTAAAAGAAGGAAGTTCCCCTTTGTGCCTTAGTACTAATCATATTTCCTTTACTTTGCAGTGATAAAGCCCTTTACAAGTTTAGGCTGCCAGGGTAGCAGCAAACACAATAATAAATGTGGAAAAACAAAATGATCAAGCAAAAAACATGGAATGTACAATTTTATATACAAAATTCAGACCTGAAAGGGTGAAGTTTATTCTTCAGCTTTTTCTTCAGTTTCAACTTAGACCTGAAACATTTTGAATGTTATTCAGAATAAAAAACAAACAAGCAAACAACTATCATTGTACTGGTAAAGAAGTGAACTCACAATTGTTTGATTGACAGGTGCCGCTTGCAGTCACACTTGAGAGGGCGGGCCTTCTTCAGGTGACCTCTAACCTCTCGCAGGTTCTTGATCTTGGTCTGAAGAGTCTCAATCTGAAACAAGATACACATAAACCAAGACCAAACTTTTCAATTAAGGATGCACAATAGCACAATGTCATAACTATTATCAAGATGTTTTTGTTATTTGACATGCTGAATAAAAAGGATGTGACTGGTTTACTGAAAAAAAGGACACAACTTGTTATGCGTGAAATACCAGACCATAATTTCAAAATGAAGGTAAAATGAATGAGAGTGAGGCAGGCTAAGCTAAATGGACCTGATAATTACAAATGTTAAAAACATTGTATTCTGTTAATAGGAAAGGTTGGGACGAGAGTTTTTGTGGTGATTTTGTCAGATTACCTGGTGGTCCACAGTAAGTTTGTGGTCCTTCCACTCCTGCAGGTTCCTGTAGAGTCTGGAGTCACAGCTCACAGAGGAGTTGGACAGAATAACACACCTGAGAGAAACAGGTGTGATTAAGGCCCTGTTCATAAGTGACAGCCTCTCCTCTGTGTCCACTTCTCTCACACCAACTAACATGATGGCATTGTGTGTGTCACCTGCTTGTGTCCATGGAGATGTTATTGAATGTTCCACTGTAAAGCTGTATAGCATTAAACTTATCTATCTCCAAGAAAAGTCCTAGAGTCTCCCAGAAAGTTACATACTATCTCTTTAACTATATCTATGTATAAATGTATCTTTTGGCATTTCTGTTATTGTCACAATTTAGTTCTAGCCTAGTCCTGTTTATCTAGTCCTGAAGAGACCTGACCTTTGCGTAACCTTCACAGCATCCTCAGGTGCCGGCCCAGATCCGCTTATCTCCTCCTCTCTGTCTGATTCGGTCCATGCACCCTCACCCATTGACGCCCCCCAACTGCTGTTACCACGGAGACCATCACCGAGGGGGAAGATGTGTTTGCTGTGGATACCGTCATCGGGTAGAGAGTTACTGATCGAGCGGCTGAAGCGGATTCTGGAGAAACTTTTAAGGGACTTCAGCTCTGTTCACAGCACAAAAAGGATGGGTTATTAAGTTTAAAATCTTAAAAGAAAGACAGAGATCCACATTACTTTATGAATGAGATACTGTTATGAAAAGAATTGTTTAATGAAAGAGTTAATGAGGTGAATATGATCAGAGAGGTCAAAACTTACTCTTTTTAAAGAAGGGTCTGTTGAAAGACTTTTTCATCTTGGATTTTGCAAAAGACAGGGGGCGGAGGTCACAGTTGCAGTCCCCATCATGCTTGTAACGTTGGGCCTTGATGCTGATTGGGCGGTTCTTAGAGAAAATATCCTTAGCCCCACCTCCTTCAGTTTTACACTTAAACAATCGCAACTTCCCGCTGGGGTCCTCCACACACTGCCACTTCTGCAAAAAGATCAGAATAAAACATTTTACACTGCCCTCCACTAAAATTGGTACTGTTTGCAATTGATATTGACACTTGTCTAACATTCATCGCTGCTATAATATCTGTGCATCGCTCTTCTACAGACTTCCATTCCTGCATTCACATGGAGCTGGATCTGATTTCTATGGTATGCCCTTTGTATTAAAAAAGTAAAAAAGAAACTAAGAAAAAGAAAGAAAAGGCCTTAACATCTGTCCAGGGATTACAAAGTAAATAGCCTTCAAGCCAAAGTACACAAGACACTTAAGTTTAAATAAATACACTTGTTATGTGATAATCTTGAGTATTTTAGTGCAGTACCAAAGACTCGCCTGACAGCCACAGATGTACTCACCTGTCCAGAGCTGGAGCAGGGCAGGTGCAGCTCCTGTCGGTCACACAGCTCTCTCATTCGCTGCTGTTTGGGTAGAGAGTTCTCCTCAGACTTCTCCTGTTTGTCACTCAATAAACCAGGGAGCAACTTCCTGTATAGCAACACAGACCAGAATACAATCAGTAAGTTTATTAGGACATCCTAAGTGTTAGATACAGTGAGCACTGGCACAAAATGTGGGTCAGAGGATAAGAATCTAATTGTGATTTTGTAATATATAGTTTACAGCTATTGAATGAAATATTGTACATTGAGGTTCATGTGGAGAAAATTCTGCTTTACGGGATTAGAATTAGTGACTTGCCGATTAAAACAGGGTCAGGGGACAATGACGCTTTTTTTGTAGTAATATTGTGATCATCACATTCTAAAATCTGAAATCTACCAATTTATTTTTGTTCTGTTCATATGTTTCATCATATGTTTAAAATTTCATATGTTTAAAATTTGTACACATTTTTTGAATTATATGGGTAAAAAATGAATCAATCCTGGTCCAGCTCTTACCCTCTCTCAACTAAGAATGAGTCTCTCCAGTTCACAGACTTCTTGTTCAACTGAAACCTGTGACACACAGAAACAGAGATTTACTAGAAGTGCAAAAAGCTGCTCTGTAAGTGAGAGAAATCAGAGAGGAGACTGCCTACACCTTTTATTAGTGTGTCATATGTAAATGTATGAAAATGTATCAGTGTGGTGTTCTGGGTCCAGAGTAGTCTGGCTACACAAAATACAAGAAAGCTTTAAACAAAGTACTTTGCTCTACTGAACAACTGGCAATGACCTACCAGAACCAGTCCTACCTGACGTATGTGTAGAAAGGAACAAATGATCAATGTCCCTATTTGGCAACCTCATTTAGGGAAAACAAAATGGTACATTTAAATGCATTACATCTTAGAATGTAAACAATGCAATACAAAATGCCTAAATCTTTTATAGTTTATTTATCTATACAGTGTTAGCATTTTTCTTATTTTCAATTTCATGCCCATGTGTTGTTTTGGATATGTATAGTTGCACTTGTTTTTCAATGTGATATTACACAACAAATGGTAAATAAACTAAATCGAGCATGTTCCCCAGTGTATGACGAGTGAGTTACCTGTTCCCAGGGGACCCTACGTCCAGCAGCCCCAGCACAGACTTCCCATCCATGTCCGACGGGGGGTCTAGTCCGGCTATGTCCAGGATGGTGGGAGCCAAGTCAATGTTTAGGACAATCTCTGGAACGCTAATCAAAGAAAACATATAATGCAAACTCTATAACATTATCATAATAATTATTCATTTAAGTGTATTATCTTCAGGAGTAAAGCAGGTCTCACCTGTGTCCCTGTTGTATGTTGGGTCCTCTAATGAAAAAGGGAACTCTGATGTCAAACTCATACGGCATTGATTTACCTACAAGCAGAAAGAGTGGAAACACCATTATAATCTCTAATTTGTTAAATTCCGTTGAGTTTTCCAAATTTGGTTTTGTTGTCTCTGGGTTTAAACCGATCAGAGAAAACCTAATCTGACCAAGAGGAGTACCTAAATGTACCATAAACCAAATTTGTGCCTTTGCCATTACTGTTAAGTACAACTTTGCTGTAAAACATAACAGTAAGTAAATAGGACAAATACAGAGTACAAATACAAATAGGACAAATACAGAGTGAATGTAGTGCAGCTGTGTCCATTTTTTCTGTGCTTCAAATGTTCCATCTCATTTTTCAGAGTTATTTATATCAGGATTAACCTCTGCTCCAAGACTTTAATCCTGTGAAACAGAGCAGAACTGTTTCATCAGAAAAAAAAATGCTAACACTAAAACTACAAAGCTGTAGAAGAGGGCAGGAGCAGAGCCAGAAGAGCAGACAAGAACAGAGACAGAGGAGCAGACAGGAGCAGAAACAGAGGAGCAGACAGGGGCAGAGTCAGAGGAGCAGACAGGAGTAGAAACAGAGGAGCAGACAAGAACAGAGACAGAGGGGCAGAGCCAGAGGGGCAGAGCCAGAGGGGCAGACAGGAACAGAGACAGAGGAGCAGAGACTGAGGAGCAGATAGGAGCAGAGCCAGAGGAACAGACAGGAGCAGATCCGGGGAAAACAGAACGGTTAAGATGTTCAAAACCCATTGACCTTTGACGAGTCCAAACTGTCCAATGTGGTAGCCATGGTCTGACGTATAGATTATATAAGTGTTATCCAGCTCTCCAGTGTCCACCAACATCTCATACAACTGTGGGATAGATCTGTTAGAACACAACCAAGACATCTCCAGGAATAGTGTCCTCTCTCCTGACCTGCTCCATGCTGTAGTCCACAGATTGGAGCGTCTGCAGTCGTTTCCTCTGTAGGACATTTGTGAACTCCATGTGGATGGGCTTCATGGCTCCGGTGTACCTCATGATCCAGTGTTTGTCAGGGTTTGGGGCGAAGTTATAACTTGGGGTTCTGTCAAGAAAAAGAGACAAGGGAAATAGTATTAATATATGAGGAAACAATTGCACTTGGTCAAAAGAATTAAATGTTGAAGTAAAAAAAGTCCATGTTTGGTCCACAATAATTACTCTATCAACTTATCATTCAATATATGGAGATGGAACAATATTTTTTGAGGATTAATATTTATTGTGGCTACCTTTTTTGTTCACTACTGGGGAATTTGTTTCTTATATATTTGAGTGAATAAGGAACTCATAATAGATACAAACTAAAGTATGCAAGTGTTTTATTGTGTAATTTATACATGTATACACTACCAGTCAAAAGTCTGGACACACCCTCTCATTCAGTGTTACTTTTCTTTATGTTAACAATGTTAACCACTCTTTGCTACACTGCTGCAAAACCTTGACCTTCTCACAGTGAGCTTGACAATAAAGTTACTTGAAATGGTTTTCAATTCATGCTGTGCCATCCCAGTGTCAAGAAATGCCAATTGTCAAAAGCAGTGATAAAAGCAAAGGTGGCTATTTTTCAAAATCTAAAATCTAAAACAAATTTTGAGTTATTTTGATTTTATTTTTTGTTTACGTTTACATTTACGTTTATTCATAGTGTTAATGCCTTCAGTGAGAATCTACAATGTAATAACCATAACCATGGAAATAAAGTTTCAGTATTTTAGTTTATTTATATTTCTGTAGCAATATATCGCAGTTGAAAAATGTGTTATTGTCACAAGCCTGGGTTTGGTTACCTTTTGATCTGGTTTAGACCTTGTTTAGTCCGGTTAAACCCTGTTTTAGAATTATTTCATTCCAGTATTACTCTTGGTCCCGTCTTAGATCATTTTCACACGTTAGTGCGCTTTGTGGACCAACCCAATACCAGTGTGCACTAGATTTAGTTCTGTTTCCTTTACTTTTGGGTCAGTTTTGTTCATATACACCGCGAATCATTCACCTCAAACACACACCATGAGCCACGTGAGAGTCCAACTGATCGCTGAATTTATTTCTATGACAACGGGCTTTAAGCAGAGTCCCGTGAATATGCACGCACATGCTCCCTTCACCTATACGCAGTGGTCTTTTCTTTCACCTGTGGCTAAATACACCGTGAGGGCTGTACGTGCTGGTGGCAGAGGAGAAAAAGCCTTTTGAATGACAAACAGATAGACTCAGGCTCACCTGCGCAGATAGTGGCAGGAGGAGACTGGCTGATATTAAGTTGATCTAAATTGCCTTGTCAGACGAATGTGTCAAACAAGCAGCTCTAAGCATCCATTCATACAAATATACGTGATCCAAGCGTTTTTTTGCCCACTTTCACTGTCGCAGCAGACTGCGTAGGTCGGCCCGAGGTCGGCCGCGTTCACACTGCACTCGCCTCGCTCCAGAGTGCAAGTGGAGGTGCTCTGAGACCTCCTGTTTCAAACACTCTCGGACCGGCCATTTACTGCGGTCCAGAGTGCAACTTTTGGATTCACACCGGCCCAAGCGCACCGCTTTCAGAGCAAATGCTCTTTTACGTCGACCTAACTAGAGGCAGTGTGAAAACGACCCTAGACCAATTTCAGTCCAGTATTACTCCTGTTCTTTAATTTTTCTGGTTTAGTCCTGATTCATACTCACATGTGCTGGGAGGCGTTGGGAAAGAGGGAACTAAATTGAGGAGCAGAATCCTCTGGTCCATGGGGTGCAGCGTGGCTTAGAACCATCAGAACAGGTCGGTGAGGATAGCTCCGCTTTGAGGCCCGGAAAAACCTCTGTGCTTCCAGGGTTATCACATCTGTCAGGTAGTCCTACGGAAAATCAATAAGATCAGGAACCATCCAACTCACAACCTCCTAACTGAGAAGTGACAAAGTGGGTCTGGTACTGACCTGGGGGTATCGGTCCCTGTGCTCTCTCCGGGCTCCATTGACGTTTAGGGTGTAGTTATAGAAGCGACTATTCTTGATAAGACCAACCCAGTGCCTCCAGCCGCGAGGGATGTATGAGCCGTTATACTCATTCAGGTATTTACCAAAATATGCTGAAGATACACAAATCAAAGGTAAAAAGCAGGAATTCTAAATACACAAAAAGTGGGGCAGTGAAACTAATCATATTTCTAATTGTCAATGATATGCTTGGTTTTTTTTTTAAGTTTACAACCAATCCCCTGCTTGACAAATGAAAGCATGTGTTTTGGAGCAGAGTTCAGACATTGGAGGAAAAAAAAGAAATGCAAACTATTGATGTAAAAAGTCTATATAATTTATTTTCAAAAACTTAACATAGAAAGCCATTTTTACTTGTTTTTAATACGACAAAACAAAATTTAATCGGAAATTGTGATCAAAATGTTCAAAATGAGGAATGCCAAAATGAGTTTTTGGCATATCGCCCCTGCCCTACACAAAAGTACAACTATTCAACGATGATGATTCAAAATGACCACTAAACCATATTATTAGAAACTTGACCTCTCCTGTCAACCTCTCACACAAGCATATACAGTAATAGCCATCTCTCCGTGTTGCTTTATCAGCCTCCGCAGGAAAGTACCTGTCCTGTAGCCAGTGTTGTTAAGGTGCACGGCAAAGGTCTTTGGCTCATGCTGCCGCTGCCAGGAGGGAGAGGAGCAGTTCTCATTGTTTGTGTAGGTGTTGTGATTGTGGACATATCTGAGCAAAGACAGAAACAGATAAAGAAAGAGCAAGAAAATGAGTCAGATGTTTTGACAGATTTTAACTTACAGCAAGCATCCCGAAATGAGACTACTGCTGTCAATATCAAATTCAAACACATTTTTTTTACGAAGAAAAAGATCCAATACTATATTATATATAATATCAATTTATATACTACAATGATAATAAACATATTCTTTGACAACCAAATAGAATTTTCAACATAAACTAATTGTAGAATTATAATATTACCATATACCATATTACCAATATATCTGTTCTGATATAGATCAAGAAGACTATTTTAAAACTATTAAGCAAAGGGTAGTTTTTGTGTCTATGTAGATTAGTACCCGGGTATTGATACTTTTGACAACCCTAAATGAGACTTCCAGATTAGCCATAAATAATATTAATTATATTGGTCCTTACTTCCCAGTAAGCATGCTCGACCGTGAAGGACAGCACATGGGCGTGGTTACAAAGGCATTTGTGAAGGAAGTACCGCCCTCCTCCATGATTCTCCGAGTTTTATTCATTACCTGCATAGAACCTGGATACAACAGCAAACAGAGGAATCTGATGTCAAGAAAATCTCTTTTATTAGGTGGTGTAACGATTTAATGAAGAAGCAGACCTAGCTCGAGATCTTGGTCATCAGTCAGAACCAGGATTATGTTGGGCCTGATGTTCCGCCGGTCTCTGTGGAGGCGGGGTTTCAGACCAGCTGTCATGGAAACCAGCAACAGGAAATGGAGCAGCGTCGCTGCAGAAACGGACAGAAAGAGGAGGAGCCGGGCCATGATCACTGACTCCTCCCCTTTAGTTCACTTCAGGAACCAGAGTCAAGTCACAATCTGCAATACACATTTGATATATTATAAGAATCATTCAGGCCCCTGTTAAGTGTAAACTGAAACACTGCCCTCTACTGATAAGTATAACCACCTAGTGGGTGTGTTGTTCATGTTTGAAAAGAGCAACTGAAGGAAACCTACACACATGGAACATGTTAACTTCATCCAGTGTGCTTTATATTTTGCTAGCAAAGTTCATCTTTTCATTGGCAATGTGACAGCTCCTTTATATAGTGTTTACCCTGAGGTATTCATAAGAATATGCTTAAATAAGTAGACATTTGGTAAGTGACTTAAGCAGAGGTTTTCGGGGGAAATGCAGTTGACCAGTTTAGCCTTGACAGGAATATTGCAGCCTATTAATTTATTAGGAAAAAACATACAAGAATTTTAATCCATTAGGGGACTGTTCTCTAATTTACACCCCACAGTCCTTGAATCAACCCTGAAACATGAAGGTGAAAGTAATTTTAGATTAGATTAGCTTTGAAATCTGTGACTATAGAAATTTGAAAATAACAACAGGCTGCAGTTAATGATCAACACCAGTTTCTCTGCCCTGAAGACATTGGCTCCTATTTTGGTATAAACATGGTATTCGTAGATATTAAATAGTTTTCTATAATGTAATCTCTAAACTCTGCATAACCCTCAGCACTCTCCATCAACAGAGTTTCATATTTTTACATGTTCTGAACAATCAAGATCATTTCCTGCCAAAAATCAGGAAGAAAACCCGCAAAAAACACTTCCTCTAAACACCACCACAAACTGTTTCTGTTTCATTTAATTATTTATAATGGAAACAAGTAATTTTATAAAACTTTACAGCATGCAAATAATGACAGGTACAAATTTGTGGTTTATTTTGCTACTCAATAAAGTTTTTGTTATTATGAGTAAACTAGATAGGACTGCAAACACTTCTAGTCAACTAAAAAGGGGCCGTGGCAAAAGCTCTCAAAACTATTACGTATCTCTATGTATGTGACCCAAACTGCACTCACAAGATTACACCTGTGTGGGAGTTCATGCAGAAAAAAGTACTAGGAAACCATGCATTTAAATAAAGATCGATTAACCTTGTGAATCATGTAAGTTTAATCTGCCTTTTTACAAATAAATACCAAAAAATACCTTCATATCTTCAGCTAACTCACTCATGAACTTCTCCTTTCTGCTGTTGTCACATATAAATCCTTAAGTCAACTCAATCTACAACTACAATCTTTTTTCGACTACAACACCATCGACTGATTAATCAACTCAACACCTACATTCCCTGTAATCGCCTTAAATAATCGCCTTAAATATTTCAAGTGAGCAGCTCTCTGTGGTAAAGACACCTGTCACAATCTGTCACATTCTAGGTCACTCATTAATATTCATGAGAGCAGAGAAAGAGCCTGGTGGGTCAGAGGTCGTGGCGTGAGTTCAGAGGTCATACAGGAAGTGCCACATTCAAACAGAGCCATGTGATTTATCTGTGTATAATAACTGTGTGAAGGTGTGAGAGTAGTAGTCAAACTCGATTTCAATGCTAAGGAGAAGCCTCAACTCTCAATGCTGATTTTGATACCACAATGGAAAAAACACAATGGCATGTCATATTCAACATAAAATAATACTACCGGTAGTTTCTTTAATAGTACCAAGTGGTTTTATACTTGTTCTGATATTGCCTTGATCAAGACAATTAAACAATAAAACTATGTGATTTTTTTTCTTCAGTATTGATACTTGTAGGAGTAAGTTTTGATACTAGTTAAAGTACTGATTAGTATTTGGGTATTGTTTTTATTGAGTGGATGAATTCAGTCTAGTTATACACTAATAATATGAATCATGGGTAGTTTTGACTGGTTAAAACAAAATTACTATATTATTATCTTGCAATATCAATCATCATCATCAAAACAGAGTTTTAGACCTGGTTAATATAGTTTTGGTTTTGTTGATACATGGTTTAATTCTGCTTTAGTCCTGATTTTAAAACCTGGTTTAGTCCTGGTTTAATCCTGGAACAGTCCTGGTTTCATCTTCCTGTGTCTTGGAGCTGGATGTGGTTGCTGTGGTGAAGGTACTGGTCACCATGACAACAGCAGCTCAGCATCTCTGTGTTTACAGCCTCTGCCTTGTCTCTGTCTTGCTACCACTGGGCTGATATTTACTTTTAACTCTGCAAGTGCTGAAGGTCTAACATTTTGCACATTTCTAAAAATAGTGAAACTGATCAATTTACTTTTTATTTATAATTAAAACTCCCTTCTTCAGTTTCAGTTTGTCTTTGATGTAAACATCCTGGTTTAGAAATGGTTTAGTCCTGGTAAACCTCATTCACATTTGATTTAGTTTAGACTGGGTTTAGTCCTAGTTTAGATCCAGGTTAGTTCTGGGTTAGTCCTGGGTTAGTGCTGGGTTAGTCCTAGGGTAGTACTGAGTTAGTCCTGGGTTAGTACTGGTTTGGACTTGGTTTAATCACGGTTTAGTCCTGCTTCTAGTGCTGGTGTGTGTCTGTGTGTGGCCTCCTGCCCTGAATTAGCACAGTGTGAATGTGCTTAACTGGTGTTGTGAGAGTTTGAATGTTTGTGAATAGGGTTTAACTGGGGGTGACTGGTCTCTGAATGGGATCAGATGTTTAGAGCTCACAGTGAAAGGATCCTGGCCTGTTTCTGAATGGGACCTGTCCTATTTGTGAATGCTCTCGTCAGTCTTATTGTGGAACGCTGTGAGAATCTGGCTCAGGGTCAGAAATCTCATTTAAACCCTCGTTTAGACTTCTGACCCAGGAAATCCTACGGACAGAACCAGGACTTAGGACAAAACCAGGACTAAGTACAGAATCAGCACTAGAACAGAACTAGGATCGAAGACGGAACTGATTCTCGGACTGAGGATTTCCACAACTGGAAGATGATAGGACAAATGAGACATAGAGAAGAAATCTTATTCTGGACCTGGAATAAGATTGCCCTGACCAGGAGTCTGGCCCAGATCTGGATGTGCATTTGTTCATGTATAGAGATATTGTTTATGACTCATGTCAGATTATTGTGGTGCTATGAAAGCTCTGATTGTCTTTTGGAATTCCCTACTGCCCACTGTCAGACTGATTTAGTCCAGATCTTGTCCTGGTTTAGTCCTTGTTTAGACTTGGTTTATTCCTCTCCTGTTAATGCGAAAATAAGATAAAGTTGCATGGTTCATGTGAGTAAAGACAATGTAGAAACTGTCTCAGAAAACAGCCAGACTAAAGTACTTAGTACTGCACAAGTACGTCATAAAATACACACAATTATAAACCAGTGCAGTTAGAGTATAATCCTGGATTTAACCTTGTTTAGTTCTCAAACAATTACAAAGTTTAAGTTCATTTTTTTTCAATTTTTCTACATAAAAAGAACATGAACTACTAATGGAATTAAATGACAGAGATTAAACTGTATCAAGTTTAACCCTTTTTACTTCTTCCCCAAAACAAACAAAAAATTTAGAATAGATTTTCTGAGGGCAATTTTCAAGAATTTCCCCTCACTAATATAGTCTGATTCTGCTTCATTGGATTAACATTTTTGAGAGTCAGCTGTTTGCAAATCTTGTGATTTTGAAAAGAAAACAAAGGGAGAGTTCTGAAATATTCACTAAAGCTAGCTGTGTGAGCACGATTTCTAAATAAATCATGACTCACCTTTGAACGATCTTCAGAAGTCCCCGTCAAAGTCCATCCTAAATCTTTACACACATCTTGACTGTCTCCTTTCCTGGTGTTCTTGTTGCATTCACTGTCTCTATGCCTGGTTCCTCCTCAGTTTGTGGTCCACTCCATTCTGTCCAACACAAACCAAAGCAAATTCTTATTCCTCACACCATTCTTCCCTTCCTCCTTGCTTCCTTTCCTCGCTCCTTCTCCAGCCTTTAGAAGCCTACACATCATCGGCAACTTAAGAAATAGTAATTTTCTAAATCTGCAGCAAAGAAGGCCACAACCCAGTGAACTCTCAGTGCTGGCTCCAAACCAAGATAACACAGATGAGAGCTGCATCAGGAGGGGCATCTGAAGTAAAAACAATGAAGGAACCTAGATTATAGATTTTTAAATGAACTAATTATATATTAACCCAATTTAACAAGCCTACAGCAAAGAGGACATTTTCCACTCCTCATCCATTCTCACATGATGCTACATAATTACATTTACATCTTTACCCACTCCTATCCTCACTCCAGTCCTCGCTTCCATTCTCTGTCAGATCACTTTAGTCACCTCCTTGCTTCCTCTCCTCTCGCTTGCGCCGCAGTTTGTTCACTACTCCGGTCCTATTTCCTCCACTCCAGTGCTGCTTTAGTACTGATTCATTCCTAGATTAACCTGGTTTGGTCTTTATCATTTAGAACATGTTTAGTCTAATCTTGGTTTAGATCTTGTTTCCTAGTTCAGTATCAGACAAGACTAAGACCTGATTTAGTACTAGTTTAGATCGGGTTGAGACCTTGTTATGTCCTGGTTTAGTCCTGAATTCTTCCTCGATTCCTTCCTCGCGTCCTTGTCTCCTTTTCCCAATTCTCCTCGCCTCCTTTCCTCCTCGTTTCCTTGTTTCTTTTCGGTTTGTCCTTCCTTCCTCGCGCTCCGCTCTGACTCATTGTGGGCGGGACTCGTATAGCGGTGAGCTAATAGGAGATAAGTAGGCGGGCCTAAAATAGTTCTGAGCCAATGTAAAGTATTTCAGAGCGAGAAATGAATAGAGAGGCGGGGTTTGTAGAACTATTGGCCAATAAGAAGTGTGTTCTGAGAGACAGAAGTGAAGCAACAGGAGAAAAACAGACGAAGATTATTATGGATTAAACTCAATCACGTGATGGAACCGCGGGCTAAAGAGCGACAGATTTATAAGATTTATTAAAAACAGACTGACTCTTTGTTAGATGCAGTACTTGTTATAGCTAGAGGGCACGGCATAAGAGAATTTCATATAAAAGTTGTAGTTTATTCTACCTTAAAATTTATTTTAGAATGTCTAATGATATCAACAAAAAGTGGGTGAATTTGTTAATACATTTTTTTTTTCAAATTAAGCACTAGTTAAATTAGAATTTGGCTGAAGGGAGTCAACATGTCCTTAATGGCCCAAGTACTCCTACCTTGCAGCAAGAAGGCTGGAAGTAGTCCGGGTCGATGTGGGGCCATTGTGTTGATGTTTGTGAGTTAGGAGTGCCCAAACGTTTCAGGCCAGGATACACCTATAATAGATTCATAGCCAGGACCCAATGCAGGACCCCATTGCAAAATTTTAGAAGTCAGTAATAATTTCAAGTGTCTTCTATGTGTGTGGATAATCAGATTAAAAGGATTTATTTGAGTGGTCTATTGTGTTATTTGTCCTAATTTCATTCACTGTAACCTCTCAAGGCTGACAGAAAATCGCTTGTCCCGGAGAGGCAGTTGATTTATATTTTGATAATAAATATAAACTGCATGTGGAACTGTTACTGTATTTTACTCAGGTTAAGGTTAAAGGCCTAAAAAGGTGTCACTGGAGTTTCTTTGAAATCTACTGTTTCCATGGCAATAGCTGGATGGTTTCCATGGCAACCGCATCAGCACCAGTGTATGAGGTTCATACACAGGTCAACATTGGAATCTGCTCAAACTCTTCATCCACATAACTGAGAGGCACCACCTGACACAGGCTCCAAGTAGTTAAGACATGGTTTAGTTCTGCATTAAACTGTGTTTTGTCCTGCTTCAGATAGGTTAGGGCCTGCATGGTTTGTACCTAACCCAGATATGTGTTTTTTATAGTATAGTTTTGGGTTGCAGTCTCCAGGTTTAGATATTTTACTGGAGTGAAGAAGTTAGGTTCTGAATGTAAACAGACTCGGGTCTGCTCCAAATAAAGTCTTCAGAGGGGTATTAGCATGTCATTAGCGTGAAATTAGCATGACATTAGTGTGTCATTAGCATGGTTAGCGTGTGTTTGGCTCCTTTCATTTCTGTGTGAGGGGTTTGTCATGCTAATGCTAAGGTCCAGGGCCAAGGTCAAGGTCCCAGCATGCACCTGGCTCTGAGCCTGTCACCATGGAGATTTGTCTTGATTTGGAAATGGTTTTAGCCTTTTAAACCTGAGCTGTTTCCCTGTTACAAGGTACCTACCCTTGTCCCTGAAGTCAGTTAATCCAAAGACAGTGCCTTGGAATCCAAGTGTCCTCCCTCAGCCCAGTTTGGTAATGGAATAGGCTTCATAGTGAATGAGCAGCAGCACCACTGTGCTGCACTTTGTAAGCCACATCCCTTTAGACTGGTGCAAGTGAAATTAACAGGTAGAGCAGGAGTGGCTCAGTGGTTAGTCCTCAACTCAAAGGTTGCAGGGTTGATCCCACCTCCATCCAATAGGGTATACGTACTGTATATAGTAGTGTCCCTAGGCACTTATGCCATCTTGCCAAAATGTGAATGCCACACTTCCTACAGTGTGCTACCCCAAGGTGGTTGTGGTTGAAGAATTATATTACCACTGGGGTGTAAGAGTGAATGAATAATGCATTAAATTGTAAAGTGACACTAGGCCTGTTCCTTAGAAGTGGTCAACTTCATAAGTCATGTTTGGAGGATAAATTTGTCCATTATGCTGTCATTTGAAGTAAGAACGCAAACTAAGCATCAGTTTCCAATCTTTTCAATGTGAATGAGGTGGGTGACACTGGTTTATGGAGCTTACTATAAATAAGACCATTTTGACACAAGAATGGCTTGAGTTAGCCATTTTTGTTTACCTTTACTTTGTGCATCTTATATAGTGCTAATGCATTGCAATGCAAGCCAATGTCACAGGGAGGTCAGTGATAAGAGACTGAATACCGCTTGTATGGGTTTGAAGACCACTGCACTTTTATTAAAAATCAGACACACAAATATAAAAAAAAACAAAAAACATGAAAGAACTCAAATTATTAGTAGGCTTGTGACAATCAATTACTGAAGATAAAACATCTTATAATAAATATAGTATTGACCTAAGCTTAAACCTAAGATTTTGTCACATTTTGTCACAAGATTTGTCACAAGATTTGAACCAAGACACAAGCCACGTCTTCCGTAAAAAAATTAACAAGCAAACATGTCCAGCCCGCTAACTCACTTATTGTTTTATGAGATGCTGGTAAAAAAAAAAACCCAAAAGTTCCATTTCAAAAATGCACATACTGGATTAAGAAAATCAATATTGGTAATTACAGATGGAACAAATAGATTTTTCTATTCACTAGTCCCAGGATGTCTGAAGTTCAAGTCTATTTATTCATCCTGGCAAATCTAGCGCCTCCTTTTAGCAGGTGTAGGTCCTGATGATCCTCCTTTACCTGAAGACGCTCCAGCGTTCCCTGTCTTAGTAGAGGTAGATCCGGGAGCACCTCCCTTAGTTGCTGAGGGCGTAGGTGCACTGCCTTTAGCTGCTGGGGGTGTGGGAGCTCCGCCTTTAGTGGCAGGGGGTGTGGGTGCCCCACCTTTAGTAGCAGGGGGTGTGGGTGCCCCACCTTTAGCCACTGGGGGGCCAGGGGTCGGTGTAACCCTCTTCTTCTTCTCGTCTTTGGAGTTGGATTCTGTGGGTTTGTCTCTATCCTTCGATCGATCAGACTTCACTGACGAGTTACTGCCTGCAAGACAGTATTGTGAATAAACTGTTGTAAATGAGCAAAAATTGGTTGTAATCTCCTTTTTTGAACTTTGGGTAATAAGATAGTCAAACAACTATATTTAGATCAATCTGCATATTTTAGTGAAATTAGGAAATCTCAAATAGCAACCCCAATAGATTAAATTAAATAAAACGGGATTTAAAATTATTTTGCCACTTCTTTCAGGCTCCAGTCTCATTTGCTGTCATTATTTTTTGGCTTACAGGCTGAAAAGTTTGGAAACCCTTGGTATAAAAGGATGTCACATTGGGCTATTGTAGGAGAATATTTAGAGATTTTAACCTAATCCACCTAATTCTTCATTTAACATAACATTTAGTCAAACAACTGTAACATCTTAAGAAGGCTTCAACTACACAATCCATTTAACCCACTGTAATATGTATTGATATTGATTTTAGGACAGTTCATAAATAAGTTTGCGAGTGTGCAACTGTATGATTCACATGATATGATATATGTGGATTAGACCATATATTGTGAATTTTAATCAATAGCACTTCAACAAAGTTTAAGTCAAAAATGTGTCTGTACTAACCATTTTGGTGAGATATCAAAGACACACATTATGGACACTTGATGGAGCAGAACACAGATTGGTATTGATACTGCAATACTGCGATCATTAATATACTTTAGTAACAATTGGCACATGATTATTTATATACATTTAAACAAAAAGCCATGTCCTGTTTCAAGCCGGCCTCACCTCCACACATAGCTTGGGCTCTGGAACCCAACTCCTTGAGAGGGGGTGGACTCTCCATTTCTCTGGCGTTGCCCACGGGGAGAGGCAGCGAGCTGATGTGGGCTTGCTTATTGGCCCACAGCGCAGCTGCTACGTGTTGGAGTTCACCGCGGTGAACGAGAGGGTCTCGTCCCTGCGCCTTCGGGTCGAGGACAGGTCTCACTGTTGTGTCGGCCTACGGGCCAAACAGCAATGCAGAGTACCTGGCCTTCTTGGAGTCCCTGGGAGGGGTACTAGGCAGTGCACTGACCGGAGACTTGTTCTACTGGGGACTTCTACGCCCACGTGGGCAACAACAGTGACATCTGGATTGGGAAGAACAGCCTCGCTGATCTGAACCCAAGTGGTGTTTTGTTATTGGACTTCTGTGCTAGTGCCAGTTTGTCCATAACAAACACCATGTTTGAGCACAAGGGTGTCCATCAGTGCACATGGCACCAGGACACTATAGGCCGGAGGTCGATGATCGACTTCGTTGTGGTGTCATCTGACCTCCGGCCGCGTGTCTTGGACACTCGGGTGAAGAGAGGGACAGAGCTATCAACCGATCACTACCTGGTGGTGAGTTGGCAGAGGAGGAAGACGGATAGACCTGGCAGGCCCAAGCGTACTGTGAGGATCTGTTGGGAACGTCTGGCGGAGCCCTCTGTCAGTGGGGTCTTCAACTCGCACCTCTGGGAGAGCTTCTCCCAGATCCCGGGGGAGGCTGGGGACATGGATTCTGAGTGGGCCATGTTCTCTGCCTCTATTGTCGCTCCTAGCTGTGGTCGTAAGGTCTGCGGTGCTTGTCGCAGCAGCAACCCCTGAACCCGGTAGTGGACACCCGAAGTTTGGGATGCCGTCACGCTGAAGAAGGAGTCCTATCGAGCCTTGTTGGCTTGTGGGACTCCTGAGGCAGCTGACGAGTACAGGTGGGCCAAGTGTCGCAGAGGCAAAAACTTGGGGTTGGGAGGAGTTTGAGGAGGCCATGGAGGAGGACTATCGGTCGGCCTCAAAGAGATTCTGGCAAACCGTTCGACGCCTCAGCAGGGGGAAGCAGTGCTTCATCAACACTGTTTACAGTGCGGGCGGAAACCTGCTGATGTTGACTGGGGATGTTGTTGGACGGTGGAAGAAATACTTTGAGGATCTCCTCAATCCCACTATCACGTCTTCCACTATCACTATCACCTCCTCACAAGGAGGAAGCAGAGACTGGGGACCTGGAGAATATCCATCACCCTGGCTGAAGTCACTGAGGTGGTTGGCAAGGTCCTTGGTGGCAAGGCCTCCAGGGGTGATGAGATCCGTCCTGAGTGTCTTAAGTCTCTGAATGTTCTGGGGCTGTCTTGGATGACACATCTCTGCAACATCGCGTGGCGGTCAGGGAGATTACTGCTGGACTGGCAGACTGGGGTGTTGGTCCCTCTGTTTAAGAAGAAGGCATTCAACCATGTCCCTGGTGGTGCCCTTTGGGAAGTGCTCCAGGAGTATGGGGTCCGGGGCCCTTTGCTAAGGGCTGTCTGGTCCCTGTATGACCGGAGCAGGAGCTGTGTTTGCATTGCCGGCAGTAAGTCAGACCTGTTCCCAGTGTATGTTGGACTCTGCCAGAGCTGTCCTTTGTTACTGGTTCTGTTCACTGTATTTATGGACAGAATTTCTAGGCGCAGCCAGGGGCCAGAGGGGGTCTAGTTCGGGGACCACAGGATCTCATCTCTGCTGTTTGCAGATGATGTTGTCCTGATGGCTTCATTGAGCCAGGACCTGCAGCAGGCACTGGGGTGGTTTGCAGCTGAGTGTGAAGCAGCTGGGATGAGAATCAGCACCTCCAAATCCGAGGCCATGGTTCTCGACCAGAAAAAGGTGGCTTGCTCTCTCCGGGTGGGTGGGGAGTGCTTGCCTCAAGTGCAGGAGTTCAAGTATCTCAGGGTCTTGTTCACGAGTGAGGGAAGGATGGAGCGTGAGATTGACAGGTGGATCAGTGCAGCGTCTGCAGTGATGCGGTTGCTGTTGTGGTAAAGAAGGAGCTGAGTCGAAAGGCAAAGCTCTCGCTTTACCGGTCAATCTACGTTCCTACCCTCACCTATGGTCATGAGCTTTGGGTAATGACCTAAAGGACAAGATCGCGGTGACAAGCGGCCAAAATTAGTTTCATCCACAGGGTGGCTGGGCACTCCCTTAGAGATAGGGTGAGGAGCTCGGTCACACGGGAGGAGCTCAGAGTAAAGCCGCTGCTCCCTCCACGTTGGAGGAGCCAGCTGAGGTGGCTCGGGCATCTGTACAGGATGCCTCCTAGATGCCTCCCTAGGAGGTGTTCTGGGCATGTCCCACCGGGAGGAGGCCCTGGGGAAGACCCAGGACACGCTGGAGTGACTATGTCTCCCGGCTGGCCTGGGAAGGCCCGGCGGAGGAGCTGGAGGATGTGTCTGGGGTGTGGGAAGTCTGGGAGTCTCTGCTTAGACTGTTGCCCCCGTCACTCGGCCCCGGATAAGCATGGATAGATATACCAAAATTATTTATTTATTTAAAAAGTATTTGGCAGTTTGGCAGACCAAGTGCTTAGATGTACACTGCTCCTCTCTACTGCCCATGTAGAGTTTTTTCATCTCTAATTAATGATAAAAACAGTGGGGCTCTGCAACCTCATTATAATGCAGGATGTCATAAAATATTGATCTCTGTATCAAAGTATAAATATCTGTATTGTGACCAAGTTTGGAAAAATTGATGAATTAATACCCCTAATATATAAAAAGCAATAATAATACAATTCCGTACAGTTTAGCTTCTAGTTGCCATTGTAGAAAGCTATTACGTGTCACACATAAACAGAGCTTCTTTAGTTCACCTTGGTTACTGTGGTGTGAAATTTGCTATGGACAAGGAAAACGCAGAGACATAACAAGGTGTGAAAAGATGGAGTTGTCCCCTATCTCATCAATGGGAGGTGAGGATCTTCTTTTATCACCTCCTCTCTCATAGACATAATATTAATACAGCTATAATAATACAGCTAATAACTGTAATCTCCCCTCTCCATTATCTTACCTTCCTCTGCGATTGCTGGTGGCTCCACTCTTAGCTCCTCCAGCTCCTCCTCATTGCGACCTGAACACATCAACAACACATAAACTGTTAGTTACATTTACACTTTCGCGTTTAGTTTACGTGTGTAATGATGTACTATACCTTCTCTAACGTCCTGGACAATGTCATCAGGTAATGAAAAGCTCTTCTCTGAGTTTGGAAATGGCAATATCTCAGACTCATGCTGCAACATACACAGCCTGTTTAGAACCAGGACTAAAACTAAACAAGTTCCTCCTGGCACAATCTCGTGTACATACCAGGGCCTGCATGTCGTACATTGTGCCGAGGTGTTCCCAGATGAGGTCGGAGGAAACCTGGCGTCCGATGTTCTGACTGAACTTGTCCCTGATGCACATCATGTGGAAGTGACGGTTCACTCCTGAAACGTTACAACTGATTAAATCAGGTCAAACCTTGAATAACTGGAAAAAGTGAGCAACAGGAATAATTATTTAGTTTAGCTAAAGATCAGAGTCGTGAAATAAATAAATAGCAAAGTAAACTTAGATTGCAGTAGCAGCATTGCTTATTCATTCAAGAGTATGGTTATTGTTTTTAGCCGTAGCTTAAGCTACTAAGCTAACAAATGCTAACCAAACAAAACCAACAAATTGTTAAAAATACAGCCACAATTGACAGATGAACGCTGATTCTTTATTATATAAAATTCTCCCCTTGTGCCTTTTTATGGTGGTTTGGTAATTATGAGCTCTGTGTTGTTTATCGTGTTTATGTTTCAGGAGTAAATCAATGAGCAAGCGAACAGCACTATGATTTTAGACGGTGACTGCTAAAGCTAACGGTGTACACTATTCTCACTGGACATACTAAACTGACCCACGGGCTTGTGTCCGATCATTGCATGGAAAAGACACACTTCCACTTCGTGGCTCCAGATCACCGGCTCTTCTGCAGGAACCAGGCCTGGCTCCGGGGGCTTCTCCTCGGCCTGGTTCAGCGTCAGCTCGGCCTCTCCCATGCCGCTCTCCGGAGCTCAGCTCAGTACAGAGCCGACTCCGAGTGCAGTGCTCCAGAGCGGAGAAGAGCAGCTGCCTGGTGGCTCACGCATTTGCTTCGCTCGCTTAGCCCCACCTGCTGGTCAGAATAAGGTATTGTTGCTCCACGAAAGAGAAAACTGAAAACACAATTGCAACAGTATGTAGTCTGCACGCTTACCGTTTCAAAAAAGGTACTACAATAAAAGTAGCTGCACATTTTTTTTTCTCAGTAGGATATATGGGCAGGCCATTCCTCATGTGAAAGCTCAGAACCTCCAGAAATCACACACTGAGCTGCAGGGGCTGCACTAGCACTGATTAATGATTGGCTGCCAGTGCTGGGGTTTCGATAGTGAGGATTCAGATCAGAGAGAGTCCTTTTAGGTTTAAACCAACTGGATTTCAACAATGAAACTGACAACCCAAATTAGATACTCATATGAGGGTCATTCTGCTTTCTGATTGGATAGTCATCTCGAGAACCAAAACACTAAATTATACCATAAATAAATGAGACATCATGCCCAATGTTTTTGTAATTAAGAATAAATCAGCATTAGAATAGTTATCAGTAAAAGCTGTATTTCATTTGAACATCTTTACCTCATATCTGGGGACAAAAAATTTAAAATAAAGATGTAAAATAAAAATATTACATAGTTATTTTAAACACTCAAAGGTGTAGGGCCCTCAGACCAATTTTGGTTGCAATTAACTTTGCCCAAATGACACTGGCGATACATATTTCAAAATCAAAATTCTAAAAATATCTCCTATAATAGAACCATTCCAGTCACTTATTCAATCCTCTTAGATAGATGGAATCGAAGTATTCAACACAGTAACTTCTGACAAATGTCCAAACTTTTTTCCACTAAAGATTGCGCAGAGAAACTTAGAGGCTACAAAGCCAAGGGCCACAGACTGGGGTCAACTGTGTGTTTTTTAAGAGCCGTAGGCTATAAATTAAGTTGATTTGAGAATACATTGAATCATTCAGATGGATCCATTTAACATAGTTTTGCCTGGAACGTTAATTTTAGGACTTTATCACTATTATTGGTGTTATAGTGGTAGAATTACTAAAGTAGGCTAAGTTGTTTTGTCTCTCTCTAATACCACAACTACCACCGCTCATATTCATACTCACTCCTTCATGTTTTCAGTTGAGTTGAACAAATGCAGACTCTGAACTCAAATAGCAAATTATTTATTGCTGTCACGTCAGTGTACACATTCCAAACAAATGCTTGTTCCAGAATTAAAAAAAACAAAACAAAAAAAAAAACATGCAGTCTTTCACAAGACATTTTAAAATATTGTTTAACTTATTTTTTCCAAAATACTTTTCATAGCAAACCGGGTGCACACATCTTCACACACTGCAAATTGATGACATTAACATGCTGCAGTTTAAAAACAGCATCTTCAGTGAATCCATATAAATATTATCTTATAAGTAAAATCTATTGATTCTGGGGGACTTAGTTAGTATGAGGGATTGGGGGAGTTTGTTAGTATGAGGGCTTGGGGGAGTGTGTTAGTATGAGAAATGGTGCAAACAAAAAACATAAAACCTATAAACCAAAAATATGTTCAGGCTCCACAAGAACCATTTCAAAGCCAAACTGAAACACAAACGCACATCAAGTGCCACAAACAGATCAAAATAATGAGCTATGTTCAAAAAAAAGGAATTTGCCAATATTTTAAGAACATTTTCCAGGATTTTGACCATAAATCACAAATACAAACAGGCTCAGAAAAACAAACAAAACTCAAAGATCCCAAAAGTCCAGTGACAGTATTTCTTCACTCTGCGATCTGTGGAGATAATTAACAAGATTAAAATGAAAATAATAATAATACAAATCTAAACCATTTCTGAATCAGGACTAGACCAGTTGTTGTTATGTAGTGGAATTAAAAGTAGCTCCCACCAAAGTTTTTTGCCCCACTTTGATAGCACATCCAATCTCGACTAAAAATGTTCAAATGGCAACCACAGAGTCTTCAAAATGAGACTATAAAAAAGAATTCCATATTAGGTTTTATAAATCTGTACAGGGAGCTAACTACATTTAAACTAGTTTAAAACTGTGAAGTGGACATCGTAGAGTGTGGGGGGTATGCTCCATTGTTAAAAGGCTCTAAATTAGCTTATTAAGTGAGCACCCACACGACGACCTTAGCTCTTCCAACAAAAAATGTCTGGCGCCGCCCCTGGTTTCTAGGGAATTTACTGCCTTAAAGACTTTCCACCTTTGGGTCACCCAGTGAAAAAACAGGCCACTGAGTACCAATAGTTCTGGTAATACAGGCTATTGTGGTATGTTCTGTGTACTATAGTAGTATTCTTGCAGCAGTACTGTTTTGAGTACCTGTGCAGTAGCTTTAACAGTCTGCTCACGGGTTCTGATTCGCAGTTTGTTCACAGTAGTTTCTGCAATTTCCGCTCGCTCTTCAGCGTCATCTAACTCGTGCTGGACTTTTCTGTAGCGAACAGCATTGGAGCTCACCTGCTCCTCCTGGTGAATAAGGATAATAGTACTTAGCACGTAGAAGTATATGGTGTACATACAAATAGATCAGTATAAAAGCAGTTGTTTGTGAATTTTGCAGTACTGACAGCATTCTCAGCCTGTCTCTTGAAGCTCTTCACTTTAGTCTGAAGTTTGTCCACAAGATCCTGCATCCTCAGCAGTGTCTTCCTGTCTTCTTCAGACTAGAAAACACATATTTGACATTTTTTATAATCCCAGTCCACCACCTGTCCCTGACGCCTCCTCCTAGTTAATCTAAAAAATACATACAGTATCATATGTCAAGTATTTGTCGAAAATTAAATTGTATATTTTGAGGTGAATTCTCATTCATCTGAGGCTCCCCGCTTTAGTGTTGTTGCTGATGTGAAGTGATAGTAGTATTTGTAGCTGTAGTACCATAGACAATATGTGTAGTCAAATCAATCAAATCAAAAAGACTTTATTTATTCCCAAGGGGAAATTCAGATTGTAAGTCTCTTCAAATCTTCATCTGCCATAAACCTCCTTATTGTTCAGTCTTAAGACAGTCGGGAAGAATGAGTTCTTGTGACTTTCTGTCCTGCAGCTCACTGATCTCAGACATTCACTGTCTGCTCTCTGTTGTTCAAAAGCTGAATTCAGGGGATGGTCCATGTTGTTCAATATAGCATCCATCCTGTTGAGTCTGTAAACTACTTCCTATAGTTGAACCAGCCCTCTATATTAGTTTTTCTAGTCTCAGCAGCATAAAAAACAGAGTTAGCCATTACCGCCTGATAAAACATATGCAGCAGTTTATTGTTTACATTAAAAGAACTTAGTTTCTTAGAAAATATATCTGGCTTTGGCCTTTTCTATAAAGTGCATCTGCATTTGTGGACCAGTCCAGCTTGTTGTCCAGATGCACTCCCAGGTATTTATAGGTGGACACTATTTCAATATATTCCCCACTGATGGTCACAGTTTGAATTGAGGCTGGGGCACGCCTAAAGTCAATGACCATCTCTTTCGTTTTGGAGGTGTTTAGAATGAGACTGTTTTCTTAGCTCCATCTATAAAAGTTCTCTATAAGGCGCCTGTATTCCTCTTCTTGTCCATTTTTGATGCAAGCCACTATTGCTGTGTCATCAGAGTATTTCGGAATGTGGCAGGACTCAGAGGTATAATTAAAATCAGTCGTGTATAACGTGAAGAGGTATGGAGCAAGAACAGTGCCTTGAGGAGCCCCTGTGCTACTAATAACAGTCTGAGACACAGCTCCCCAGCCTGACATACTGTCAGGCAATCAGAGACCCATATGATAAAGGATAAGTCCACCCCTAGACTCCTGAATTTTTCACTAAGAACAGTTGGTCTGATGGTGTTGAATGCACTTGAAAAATCAAAGAACATAACCCTAACATCATTACTAGTTACTAGTAATAGTAGTGGTAGTAGTATTTGTGTGTCTCTTCTACCTGAGAGGTTAGCTCTTTCAGTCTCTTCTCGTAGCGCCTCACTCCTTTGTGGTACTCCTCACTCTTCTTCTGTTCTACCATCAGTTCTGTCTGCAGTTCCCGCACCTGCAGAGAAATGAGCTAGGCTCAGAAACAGAACCAGAGTAGATTCTGCTCATGTCCAGCACCATGTATGTCACACTGACTACAGTAGTATTCAAATGTAAACTATATACTTTATTGATTATATTTGATCCATCCTTCAACATCTCTGGGGTAAAACCCTATCAAGAGAAGTGGTCCTGACTTGAGCCAGGATCTTGATCATGAGCACCTATAGCTGGTGGGTCATTGTGCATGTTCCAGCTTGGTGGATAACCTTGAGAAGACCAGGCTTAGACCAAGTTCTGGTACTTACGCGGTTCTCCAGCTTGAGCAGCTGTTTCTTGCCTCCTTTGAGAGCCATTTGCTCAGTCTCATCCAGCTTGAGCTGCAACTCTTTCACTGTCACCTCCATGTTCTTCTTCAGTCGCTCCAGGAGAACACTGCTGTCCTGCTCCCTCTTAAGTTCCTCTGCCATCAGCGCTGCCTACAGGAGAGGCATTAAAATACATGTACTGCAACTATCAGCATGTCTGCAGGGAGCAGGTATTGTATAAACAGTAGTGGCAGAACTCTAGTTCATTGGAGGGAATGGATCAGACTTACGTCTGTGATGGCCTTTTTGGCCTTTTCGTCTGCACTCCTGGACTCAGTCAAAGCCTCGTCCACTTCTCCACAGAGCTGAGATACATCGGTCTCAAGCTTCCTCTTCTGGTTCACCAGACCTGTATTCTAAATAAGAACAAAAATTCAAAAACAGATTCAAAACAAGGTCATATCCTTCTAAATGACCTTGCAGTACCTGAGTGCTCAGAAGGTTGACTCTCTCGGACACCTCCACCAGCTCATGCTCAGCGCTCTTGCGGGCTCGGTCAGTCAGGCCCAGCACCTCTTTGAGCTCGTCCTTCTCTGCACTCATCAGTGAACAGCGACGCTCTAGCAGAGCGATCTGCTCTTTAAGCTGATTGGACATCTGCAGCTTCTCCTCCAGGTCAACCTGCTGCTCCTTCACCTGAGACAGGATCAACATCACACTATAGTCATCAGTACAATACACATATGCAATATCCAGAAGGAGATCAGAGAAGAGTTGCTACTCCTGCATGTGGAGAGTGGGAGTGACTATAGGGGGAGGTAAGGGGAATTGTTTCGGGAAAGAGCCTGTGCCTTTTGGCAGCCTCTCTGACTCTGAAGTGAGCTACATAAGAGGTGACAGGGTTATGGTTTAGTAGACGGGTTGTCATGGGAGTAAGCAGGATTACAGATGGGTGAAGTTACCTGGGTCTGCAGCACTCTGATGACCCTCTGGCTCTCGGCAGCCTGCCGGTGGGCGTGGCTCAGTTGGATCTCCATCTCGTTGAGCTCAGATTCCAGTTTCTTCTTCTGTCTTTGCGCTTCACTGCGACTGCGGCACTCAGCCTCCAGACTAGACTGCAGCGTCTCCAAAGCATGCTGCTGGCTCCTCCTGGTGGACAAACACAAGTATTGCATTTTGGATGAATACTATGTACCTATGTTCCTACTAGGATTAGAATTTGTGGATAAAGTTGCAGGCAAAAATAATATTTAAGGATCAGTGCTGAAAGGGTCTGTAAAAGTGTAGACGGTAGTACCGCAGGTTGTCAATCTCCTCGTCCTTCTCTGAAATCTTGCGCTCAATCTCAGACCTCACTTGCTGCAGCTCCATCTGAACTCTGAGTGTCTTTGTCTCCTCATGCTCCAGAGTCCCCTGTAAATACAATCACAAGTACAAAATTGTCAAAACAGTGATAAAACATTCAAAACTTGCACTTCTGCTCTGAACATCATAATACCTCTGCATCCTCCAGCGCTGCCTTGATGTCGCTCTTCTCCACATCCAGAACCTTCTTCATCCTCTCCAACTCCAGAATGGTCTTCCCTTCACGGCTCAGGTGGTCTGTGAGGTCCACAATCTCCTCTAGGCCAATCAGAGGGCAGGGAGTTTGTCACATGACAGAAATAAATCCTTATCCAGTTTCTTTGTTAGTGCCAGTGTGGTATACTTTATGTTTATGTAATACTTAATGCAGCAATAGGAGTAGTTCATGGTTGTACCCTGCAGGTTCTTGTTCTCCCGTTTGACTGTCTCCAGTTGTTCCAAAGCCTCTTCGTAGCAGTTCTTCAGTTTGAATAGTTCAGTGCTGAGACTACGGGACTCCTTTTGAGAGACCTCAAGCTCACTCTGGCTCTCCTCAAAACGTTGCTTTGCCTCTGTCAGTAACTGTTGATAAAGAAGACCAGTAATAAGAGAACTAACCAGCAAAACTAATGGTGAAAAATGTCCATTGATTATAATGGTCAATGTGGTCCATACCTTGTCAAAGTTCCTGCTCTTTTTGTCCAGGGCTAAGGCGTTAGCATTAGATCTCTCTAGTTCCACTACCAGATCCTCAATCTCGGTCTGCAGTCGGACCTTGGTTTTGTCCAGAGAACAGCACTTGGCCTGGGACGCCTCCACTGCTTCCTCCAGAGACTGCAGCTTCACCACCAGCTTCTTCCTGAAACACACAGGCATTAGGGTAGGGACACACCAAGCCCATAATAGACCGACAGGGCTAGTGTTTAAAAGTTTTACTCCACATGAGACAGTTCTTACTTGGCCTCTTCCAGTTCCTCAATCCTCAACACTGCATCAGTCTCATACTTGGTTCTCCACTGCGCCACCTGGCTGTTGGCCTTAGACATTGCCCTCTGCAGTTCGGCCCGAGCCTCCTGCTCCTCCTCTAACTGCTCCCGGAGGAGGCTGCAATCGTGCCGTGAGGCCTGGACTGCGTGGGCTAGAGCCACACGAGCCTGAGACAACAAATACAGTCTTTTATTCTTATAATCGTTAACACAATGCTGGTTTGTCCCCCTTCTGAGAGATTTTTGGCACATTCTACAGTCTGAAATCTACAGATTAGCCTAGCACTTACCTTGCTCTCCTCCTCCAGTTGTCTCTTTAAATCCTCAGAGTTCTGAGCTAGTCCCGCCTTTGAACGTTGCAGCTGACCAATCAGAGCATCCCGTTCCTCCAGCCGACGGCTGTACTCAGCTGCACCAACAGACAATATTTTGTTAAAATGGGGCTAAACCGGGGCAATCTATAAACCTATAGAGTGTTACCCGCCAAAACCAAAAAGGATTTAACAAGTTCCAAATCAGGCCATACCTGTCTCAGTTATGGCGCGGGCCTTTTGTGCCGACACTTCTGTGAGTTGTCTCTGAAGGTCTTCAACTCGATTACGACTCTCTGTCAACTGATCCTCGTATGACCGGCACAACTTCTCTGTTGCACCCTGAAATCACATAAGAACTGTTCAGGTTCCTTTGAAACCTCTTTATATTGTTCCAAGTCTGTATCCCTTTAAACCTGTCCATTCAGGCCACGTCTATTACAGACTGGTTCTAACATAGTCTTGGTTTGGATTTAAGCCCTTGTGTTACCTTGGACCTAGTGAGGGACTCCACGTTAGAGGCCAGGTCATCTGCGTGGAGCCTGGTCTCAGCCTTCTCTTTCTCCAGTTTTTGCTTGGCTCTCTGCAGGTTGTCAATCTGCTCACTCAGCTCGGTCACTGTATCGGAGTGTTTCTTACGGAGAGTGGCTGCAGTTGTTTCATGGTGAAGCCCTGCCTCCTCCAGCTCCCGCCGCATCTTGAGGAAGTCCGCCTCTCGCTTCCTGTATGCACAAAACATATAACAAAAATAAGACATGACATATAGAATCCTCAAACATTACTGGCACACTTGACAAACACTATGTGAATAGCAAAGGTAATAGGTAGTTAGGACCAGGTAAGGTTAGGTAATAGGGATCTTAGTCAAATTTAGAGCAATCTGTCTGGCCAAAACTGTGTCCCTAACATCTCTTGATTGTTGTTCGATAAAGTCAGGTGGTGTTGGGTGGATGTTAGCAGGCTGTAATTAGCTGAAGATGTCTATAAGAGGGTACAAGTGGGTATAGTACCTGTTGAGAGCAATCTGAGCAGCAGAAGCTCCGCCCGCCTCCTCTAACTTCTCTCCCAGCTCCTCCAGTTCTCGTGCAATGTCGTTCCTCTGCCGCTCCGCCTTCATTCTCCAGGCTCTCTCTGCATCAAGTGCCTCCTCCAGCTCCTCAATTCGAGTCTGATGGATACAATATGGCTCAAAATTTTGACTTGATTGTCTTGACTTGCGTGACAGAGGTATTTTTATCTAATGTAAACTGCATCAGACTCTCACTGTACAGAGATGGTGCCATTTTTTAATATTTATATCATTTATAATGAATATAATTCCAGTGTAACTCAGAACTTGATACACACCTCAAGCTCTTTGATTTTCTTCTGCAGCGTAGCCACAATGCTCTGTTCATCCTCAAGTTTGGACTGAAGCTGAGCCAGCTCCCCGTCTTTCCTAAGAGATACCAGGGCCAAACCAGGTACAAACTAAGTCCAATCTACGTTTCAAGAAGATTAAACTAGGACTACAGTTCTAGTATTTGAGACAAGTATACTTCTTAAGGCGGTCTTCCAGATCATCCTTCTGGGTCTCCAGGTCCCGGACTGACTCCTGGGACAGTTTCAGGTCTCCTTCCAGTTTGCGACGAGTCCTCTCCAACTCCACACGCACCTTCTTCTCCTGCTCAAGGCTGCTCTCTACCTGTGATAGGTGAAATAGAGGAGAGAAAGATAAGAGAGACAGGGATGAGGTGAGGTTTTGTTTTTGTAATATCTTTCATCTTAATATATTACAAAGAACTTACATGGTCCACTTGCTGTTCCAGTCTGGACTTGGTTTTGCACAGAACTGTGACCTTGTCCTCCTGGGTCTGCAGATCCTGGAGAGCCTGCTGATGGGCCTCCTGTAGAGCGGCCTTCTCTCGGCCCAAAACCAGTATTGACTCATCCAGAGTACACATTTCCTGAGACAGGTTCTTCAGCTGAAAACAAGGTCAAGAAAAAGTGAGGTTAATCCAGCTTCAGACCTGTTTTGCCCTGATGTTCTCCTGATTTGTCCTCACCTTATTCTCCACCCCGTGTCTGTCTCGCTCCACTCTGGACAGGGTCAATTCTAGCTGGTCCACATCTCTCTTCAGTGTCACTACCTCCTCCTCCAGGACACGTTTTTTAGCTGTTAGTGTGGCACTAATGTCCTCCTCATCCTCCAGTCTCTCCTGCATTTCCTTCAGTCGCTGGTCCAGGTGGATCTTTGACTGGATCAACTGATTACACCGGTCCTCTGCATCTGCAAGATTATCCTGCTCCTGAAGAGCAAGACGAGAAGATGGCCCAGAATGATATTACAACTTTCCCACACTTTCACAGAGTGTGGAAACTCAAATGTGCTATTTTATGGCTCTTTCCACTTGCAACTAGACTGTTACAGTGTTGACAAAATATGTTTTTCATATTTTTCCACTCTTATTAGAAACATTAAACATTCAAATAGAAAAAGTGGTAAATAAATGTGTGTGAGACTTACAGCTTGTAGCTGCAAAGCCAGATCATTCTTCTCCTGAACAAGAACCACCTGGCGTTCCTCAGCCTCCCGACGCTTTCCTTCAGACCTTAAAATATACATTCAAAATCAGAGTGTAATCCAATCAAAACGTGTTCAGATCTGTTTTCCATTTTTGGTCTGTACTTGTCAAAGGCCTCCTTGAGTTTACTGAAGTCCTCGTTGAGGGCGGCCAGTTCCTTCTCCACCTGTGCGCTCCGGAGTAAGGGGCGGAGTTTATAGAACAGCATCATCCACGGCCAGGTGCGCACAGAGAAGAAGGCACGCAGGTTGAATTGGATCACCACCACTGCATCCCTGCAAGAGACAGAGGGGTTAGACCTTCCCCTATGGCAGAACACCTTTGAATAATGTAGTCTAGCACCTTATCTATATGTTAGCTAGAGTTGTGTTTCACCATCTGATTCTGCAAAGGTCCACAATTTTTCAGTCCTCTGCGTTGTTATCATTTTTACTCATAAATCATGTTTGTTTTGATACAGACAGACCATCCATTCCTCTGCTAATCTGCCTGTTAATCAAGTCCATGGAACTATGGAACATAAAAGCCTGACTACATGTTTTGTACAGTATAGGAAAAGTGTGGAGTCTTAGCTGGCCTGGCTGAGAGCACCCCCGCAGACTGGGACAGACCTGCGAAGTATCATCTTGTCACGTTCCATCCTCATGAGTTTGCCGCGACACATGGCCTGCACCGTTGTCAGAATCTCAGACAGACGAGTGTCCCTCATGTCCTCCAGCTGCCCTAGCAGCCCCGCCTTAAAAAACACCTGCCACAGGTAATATACATGTAAAATACAAAGAGTATAAAAAATTATATCAGATATCAGCATACAGACAACATACAGATAGGAGAACCAGGTAAGGCAAAGGTGAGAGACAGAAGAGGCAGGTAAGAGACAGATGAGAGACAGATGAGATATGAGGGTGAAGGTAAAGTGTACCTTGGTCTGTCCAAACTTGTACTGCGTGTGGTCTATGTCCAGAGAAGTGAGCAGTTTCTCCACAGCCTTCCTACTGTCCACAAACGAGTCCTCAGGGATGGCAGCTGGGTTCAGGATTCGGTACCTGACAAAGAGTAGTATACAGAAGTTTTAGACCTAGTTCAGACCTCGGGAAGTCCTGGTTTACACTCACTTCAGACCTGATGCAGTCCTGAACTTGATCTGGTCTCACCTTTGCTTGAACTCTGCATACAGGATCCTGTTGGGGAAGCCTTTTCTGCAGATCCGAATTCCCTCTAAAACTCCATTACACCTGAGCTGGTGCAGCACCAGGAATGGTTCCATCACACCTGAGACAGAAAGTACCTGAGAATGCAACATAAAACTACAGAAGGAAAGAACTGCGTAATTTGATCTTTTGAGGGAAAGAATAACTTCTAACTATAAACTAATGTCATTTTGTCAATTTTGTTGTAGATTTTGTTATTGCATGAGATAGTTAGTATTGCAAAAATATAGACCCTATTCATTGATCTGACTGTAAATATTGACTGTTACATTATACTGTACTGTTACATTTGGATTTGTTAGGCCCATGTTATGTGATATATAAGATGATAAAAGGTTCTGGCTCTGACCTGGGTTCTTGGTCTCGTTAGGAATGATGCAGCGGACAAAGTGTGGCTGAGTGCTGCGCAGGTTGGCCATCAGTTTGTTTAGGTTTTCCTAAAAATATTAAAATCATGATCAGAATTACTGTTTACAGACTAATGTAACTTCAATTATTAATAACTGTGATCTGTATGTATTGTGAGCTGACTTTATGGAGCTGTGAAACAGTCTGGAACGATGCCCCCTTCTTCTTCCTGTGCCTGGTTTCAGCTTTAGGGTCTGATGCTGAGCACATTAACAGTAACACAATATTAGAATTTATTCAGAATAACTGATATAAATACAAGGACCTCATGAAGAAACCAACGCATGTCAGAGCTGATGTAGTTGTCAAACAGTCCAGCCATCAGCTTGTTTGATGATTTCTGGAACAGCGCTACCACTGTCTCGTTGAGGGGATCACGGTTTTTATCCAGCCAGCCCGTGATATTATAGGGAACCTAGAAGAACCAGAAGACCAGTCCGTACCATGTTATATTAACTTTGTTAAGTCCTGGTTTAGACTTGTTTTGGTGCTGTTTTAGTTCTCATCTTTGAGTAAGATTTAGTCCTATTAGATCCGGTTAGACTGGTGGTTGGACTCACCACTCCTGCATAATGGTTGAGCTCAAAGTGTGTCTCATATTTGCGTTTCTTGTCGGGTCGTGGTCGGAGGAAGTTTGGAGACTTTCCCAGATGATTGTCGTAGAGTTTGGTTTTAAAGCTCTGGTCTGTGGCCTTTGGAAACATGCACTCTTCCTCCATGATGGACAGGATCCCCATGGGCTGAAGGACAGATAGATATGTGCACAGGGTAAATATATATGTGTACACTTTGTATATATTAGTATTAGTAGTACCTTCTCAATGAGGTCGATGCAGGCCTGCAGGTCCAGTCCAAAGTCAATAAATGTCCATTCAATGCCCTCAGTCTTGTACTCCTCTTGCTCCAGGATGAACATGTGGTGGTTGAAGTACTGCTGCAGCTTCTCGTTTGTGAAATTAATGCACAGCTGCTCAAAGTTATTAAACTGAAATAAAAGAAGACAGGATTAGTAGCAGGACTAAAGATTAAGTCACAAGTAAAAAAGGGCTAAACAGGGCCAACCCAGTTCTACACCAAATGTATAACCACATTAAAAATTTTAAACAAGGTCAGAAAAATACTTACCTCAAAAATCTCAAAGCCAGCGATATCCAGAACTCCAATGAAATATTGTCTTGGCAGAGCTGTATACAGAGAGGAGTTGATGCGACTCACAAGCCACTTAAACATTCGATCATAGGTGGCTTTGGCCAGAGCTGCCACTGCATAATACACCTGAGAGGCAAGAATTACAACAAGAAGAGTTACACCTTACACCAAGCCTATTAGACTTCTGGACATACTGTATATGCTTGTATGTTTATTCATGAGACCAGCTTGCAGTTATAGGTGCAATCGTGAGGACTTTTGCCCATTCAAAAAATACAATATTTTGTTTTGTCATTCTGCAACCCATGGATAGGGCGCTGTGTGGTTGTTTCCTGCTGTATAGTCTATCTTTTTATTTACTGTCTTTTGTGCATGTGTGTGAATACTAGCCGTGTACCTGCTCTACTGTCTGTCCTTTAACAATGTACTCGTTTCCCACTTTGACCCTGGGGTTCAGCAAACCCTTCAACAGATCTGCAGAGCTGATGCCCATTAGGTATGCTGCTTTGTCCACACCTGGGCACAGACACAAGTACATTTTAACACACATACATGAACATAATACAAAGGTACAGCACTTTCTCCACAACACACAAATACAGTGGAGGAAGAACAAGTTTGTTATTTAAGTAAAAGTACAGATACTGGAGCAAAAAAATACCGAAGAAAAAGTAAAAGTATCATATGAAAAAATCTACTTAAGTAAAAGTATTAAAGTATCTGTTTAACTTAAAGACTAAAACATAGTATAGTAAGTATTTCACACAGATTTTGAGGTCTTATAAAGCTTCAAATGCATGTTTTTGTTAAAGATTTGTGCTGAATTTTGTTCAACAGAAACAATTGAATCAATTGTTTTTTTCTAACAGTTTTTATTTGTATATTTTGTTTGCTTAAACTACGAATGTTAAAAATAAACCCCTGAGCCTTTTCAGCAGGTCTCAAACAATAATAAAAAATACCTTTACTTTTCAGTCCTGTACAGTACAATACTTCTCTACTTTTACTTTGTTGCATTCCACTATTGCAAATACCCGAGTAACAAAAGAGCAAAGACACAAAATAATAAGAGCATTCCAGCCTGTCTAAGGGGTAGGATCAGACTCACTCTCTGTCCCATCGGCCTCGGCCTGCTCCTCTCTCTGTTTCTTCTTAAACTTCATGTTTCCGAAGTGCATTATGGCCCCCACTATTTTATAACAGCCATACTTCTCCTCCACCGTGAAGCCCAGGATGTCCATGGCATGCTGCAAAACAGTGATGTATGACAAAGCTGAGCAGTTTCAGGTGACATCCTAAAATGTTACAGGGGCAGGCAAAATGCTGATTGTTAATTTGCGGCTTTGTCTGGAAAGGGCATACTGACATGAATTGGTTTTCATTTTGGAATAACTGTGAATATTTTATGTTTTGTTTAAACTTTTTAACTTTTTACGTGGTTAATACTGAATCTTTAAATTACCCACTCTGGTTTAGGTTAGTTGCATAGTGTTTGACTTGACTCTTACATCAGTGAGTTTAAGCTCCTCTCCATCGTTGATGCTTTCCACTGTGGTTACCCCCTGCGAACAGAAGTGGTAGTCATACGGGTTTGTGGTCACCAGCAGCATATCTGTAAATTATAAAATATACCAACAATAAAACAGTAATTAAAACAGTATTAAAAATAGGATTAACAAAATACATTCACTTAAAGGGTTGTGTTCCTGATTAGAATGTAGAGATGAAGGGGTGGGGCTTGGACTTTTTAGTACACTGCTGTTGAGTGAGTAGGGTCACCTTGCAGCTCCGGCTTCTGATTGGACAGAATCTGGTAGTAGATGTGGTAGCTCCTCTCTCCCGGCTGCTGAAACACTACTCTGGACTTCTCCAGGAGATCTGAGAAGTACACAAACTCAGTAAGATATAATATAATTATAAGTATAAAACACTTACATAGAGTTTAAGATAATGAGAAAGGGAAAAAGATTAAAACATATGAACAATCTTTTGGTAAAATACTCACAAATGTCGATGTCGGCTGAAGCCAGTTTACCAGTCGTTCCAAAGTGAATCCGGATGAACTTTCCCTTAAATGGAATATACAGTAATGATTAATGACTATATTATTTCCCCTCACAGTAATCGCTTGAGTTAGGGTTCAGTACAAAGCGTGAAGAGTTGTCATTGCGAATTGTCTTGGCGTTTCCAAAGGCCTCCATGGCAGGGTTTGCCTCAATGATCTGGTCCTCAAGAGAGCCCTGAGAGAGGCCAGAGCACAGAGTTAAGACCAGATCCAGACCAAGTTTTATCAATCCAGCGTTAAGACAGTTATTTCTATAAATTATCAATATTAGCGTTAAAAATTAAAATGAGTATTATTACATTATTTATTTGTTTATTATTTGTTTATTTATTTAGATCCCATTAGCTGAAAGCAGTGCAGTCAGGTGGTCTCCCTGGGTCTACTGAACTATAAATGACCTTTGATATTTTATTGCAATAAAATCACATTTTCTTAAAAAATAATCACAGTTAAATTCAAGTTCATATATTTTAAATAATTGTTTGTTTTTAAGTTGGCATATATCGATGGGAATACTGTTCCAAGTAGATAGCGATCTATACCGAAGGGTTTCTTCATGAAATTGGTTCTGGGATAAGATGTAATTATGTGGCCATTAGTAACGGTCCTAGTACCATACTTATGAAATGAATCACAATGAATTATTTGATTAAATTTAAAAGCAGGCATCTCTACGGTCAGTGTATTATATAACAAGGTGCCCGGTGTAACTTGTATTCTTTGATTTAAAGTGAGCCATGACAGTGGAATACACCTGTTCTCTGCTGGTTTTAATTTAGTAGCCAAGTACCGGTACAAGTCTTGCTGCTTTATTCTGAGCAACTTGTATTTTTGCTAGTGACATAATATTAAAGACTGTTATTATTTCTAAAGTGTCACTTTATTTTATTAAGAAAAAAAGGAATTTAGATTTTTATAAAAAAAAAAAAAAAAAGAGAAATGGGCCCAAAATGGGCGAGATGCGAGAACAAGGCTCTGTTGGAATGCTACTACTCCAGTGACCCGAGTCAGAGGGGTTACATGAACAGCATGTAGGAAAAATGCAGTCCAGCACCAGGCCCTGACGCACTGTCCCCACTGTCGTTCTGCATAGGTCTGAACCCCCTCAGCGAAATCAATATCAACAGCACTGGCTATGGATATCGACTCAGGAATGGGGCCACCTCCTCTACATGGATGACATCAAGCTGTACGCTAAGAATGAGCGACACATCAACTCACTGATCCACACCACCAGGATCTACAGCACAGACATTCGGGCTTCAGAAGTGTAGATGTGTCTGTGTCACCATGGTGAAGATGGTGACAAAGAGAGGGAAGGTAGCCCACACAGAAGGGGTCTCACTCCCAGAAGGAACAATAGCAGACATTGAGGACAGTTCCAAGTCCCTTGGTATCCCACAAGCAAATGGCAACCTTGAAGAGGAAACAAGGAAAGCAGCCACGGCCAAATAGCTCCAAAGGAGTCCGCTCAATGGCAAGAACAAGACCCAGGC
>JACM01037307.1:0-25120 GCA_000787095.1 Periophthalmodon schlosseri
GCTGTATAATAAGAAGCGTGGCAGGACTGCGGTCGCCTCTGGTCCGTGCGCGATCGTCCGGGACCACATGAAGAGCCCCGGGTATTAAAGGACAAGGCTGGGCTGGCAGGAGGAAGGGAGAGAGGGAGGGAGGGACGCTGCATGCAACAGGAAAACATAGGCTACTTTGCACCCATTTTTCCACTTCCACTTTGTGTGTGCACTGCAAAAAGGGAATCTGGACATTTGATGCTGTTTTGACTGAAAGGGTCTATCAATTGTACAGCTAATTTCACTAAATGGTTAAGGCACCTAAGATAATTTTACATTTTCTAAAAAGTTCAATTTAATATTTACCTTTTTTTTCCAGGTTTGGCAGTTTTTGTGGTTTATAATCAGGGGTAGAAAGTAACCAGTTACAAATAGTTACTGTAACTGAGTTGCTTGGGATCCAGAATACACACTTCAATACTATACAAAGATGTGAGTCTGGTCACCGGTGAATCTCCCCGTTTTCAAATGGGCGTGATTGACAGGTGGATTTAACCAATCAGGGACAGGCATGGCCCGCCCATATCAGAAATAATAAAGGGGAAAAAATTATCACAGGATGTCACAGGGGGCTGAAAAACATTGCAGATTTCTGCAGAATCAATGAGTGAAGCACTAAATTAATCTGAGGTGAAATTAATTTGAAATCACAGGTGACCAACGAGCTCCTTCGTTTTACATGTGTCACTGAAAAAACAGATCTGATTGCACGATCACATTTGACTAAGGCAACGGAGGATGCGGGGACCAGACTGATATTAATCTGTATAAAAATATCATTCTGGATTTGCCAGGCACGTAACTGAGTAGATTTTTGTGGCGATTGTACTTTTTGAAAACAGGTACATGTACTTGTAATTGAGTATAATTCTAACCATGTAATTGTAATTTGTTACATTTGAAATCATAGAAGTTACTGAGTACTGTACAAGGCTCAATTGTCCAATCCACAGCTGTATCTGTTCCTTTCTATATCGACAAACTGTTGATCAGCACTGCATCACGTGCTCTGATTGGACACAGCTCATACACAGATTGAGATTTAAAACAACTAAATTCAATTTACACCTTTAAATTGATCATGTTTTGTCTAAAAGTGTGATCTAATTTATTTATTTATTTTTTGATTGTGTTAAAAGTAACTAGTACTAATTTCCATGCATACTTTTAACTTTTACTATACAATTTTGGCAGCAGGGCTTGCACTTGTAAATGAGTACATTATAAGCCATGCAACTGCACTTTTACTTGAGTACAAATTTCCAGTACTCTTTTCACCACTGTTTATAATGATTAATTAAAACATTTATGATTGGATAATAATGACATCACACTAAGTAACTCTACAGTACATTGGCACAAGCCTTATTTAATTTACACATTCTGTTTCTACTAACGTGACACGGGGCAGTCAGTATATTCACACTAGACAAGGTGGGTAAAGTATCTTGCCTTAGGACACAAAGGCAGATGCAGTACTGGTACCAGATGAGATCACACATTCCTTGCAGTATAATTTTACTTCTACTTGAGAAGTTTTATTTTATGATTTAGATATTATACCTGTGCCTAAAACAAAAAAATTGAGACCCAATTACAGTTACATTTGTATATACATACAAATGTATATATGTATATTTTTGCAGTGCATGTTCTCAAGTTGTGCTCTTCACCAGATACTCTCCCATCCATTTCCTACTTGCCCCATTTTTCCATCATTTCTTTCATTGAGCGGCGTTGTAATCCTCTGCAGCCCAAAATGCCCCAAACCGCCGGAATGCGCCGTCAAAAGAGGTGGGCGGAGCCGGGAGGGGGCGGGACAGACCAACATAACCAATTAAGGAGGAGATTGAGGTGAGACGGACAGCTTGGTAAATGGTGTAATAACAACCTACTAAAATGTAATTACAACGCCATAGCAATAGACACGTGTAATGAGAGGATGGTGGGGCCGGTGCGAGTGCTTAATGAGGGCCCTGGGATGGAGTGAGCCTGTTAACATGGCCCTGAGATTATAGAGAGGTGTCTGGGACCAGCGCTCTGGCCACAAAGCCTTGTAACGCTGGGCAAGGCAGAAGGAGCAGAGAGGGCTGAGCCAGGAATGAAAAACATATGACGACTATTTCAATTCTGATTAGAGTAGGCTTTTTTGTTACTATTATTTATTATGTTTAGGCTTTTTGGTAACACTTAGCAGCGTTACCTGATTTTACCATCTTCAAATTGTGAAAAACTAGTTCATTTAAAACAGTTTGCAGTGGTCCAAGGTTTAATCTCACTTCCCAAGAATCCTAGTTATTCACCGCAATGAGTTTATAAGCGGTCTCATTTTGACCTTAATAGCTGCCTTTAGATGGACAAGACAAATTTTACTCAAATACATGGGAAAAAATCGGGAACGGCTCCTTAGTAATAAATACACTATTCACAGCCCTCATAAAGCATGAAGAAAGACTTAATTAATGATGAAAAAATAGTTTGTTAAAAATGTTTCAGGCTCAGTAACTGCTCAGTAAATTAAAGGTACGGTATGTAACTTTCTAGAGGTGACACGTCACCTACATGATTCCATGAATAGAATGTTATAACCATACTTCAGAAGATTCTTCATGGAGATAGACACGTTTTATGCCATACTGTGGAATACTATAGCCAAAGGAACAACATTTCCATAGAAACAAGCAGGAAGAGGTCCTCTTCCAGGCCAAATAAGAGTCAGGTTTGTGGATATGCAAGCCCGCTCATAAGGACACATGTTTTTCTATGTTTTTAGTGCAATAAAAACAACCAAAATAAAAAAAAAAACCATAAAATTTAAAGATTTAATTTGCAAAAACAGATAAGTGCCATTTTAAAATCATCAAAGGCTTGCAGTCTAATGTTTGTATGGAAATGTATTTTACTGCAAGCAAAACATTATTCCATCTCTCCTTGATAAAATCCACTGTACATTATTGTCATTGATAATTTATGCAGAAGATGGTAACAATACTTTTCTTGTCAATACTGACAATTTTTCAAAACAGAGATATTTGTTTTTGCAATTGAAATCTTTGGTTTCAGTATTTTTTTTGGCTAAAATGTTCATACAGTGGCTTTGATTAAATGATTAAGCCTGAATGATTCTTAATAAACTATAAGTCTGTCTTCATGTTTTATGGCTAATTATTATAAAGTCAGGGCATTATTATATTTCCAATTTATTGGCACGATTCACTTGGGGCTGTCTTGGAGCAGCTCTGTTTGGTGCGGCTCCCTTTAAGGGAGTTGCGTTTCCATGCCCCGGGCATGGCCCCGGGTCCAGGGGCAGAGCTCTGTTCCGTCAGCAACTCAAGTCACCCAAGCATAACTATTATTAACTTAATAAATAAAATCTAAATTGCATCTGAATTCTACTTTCAATCATAAAGCAGATTTTAGTGGGTCACAAGACATTCAGTTTGTGGCTAAAGGTAACGTAAACACAAAATTACTTCTCATTTATCGTCATCTTTTTTTTGCATGTATTTGACTTCTCTGCACCTCTACACCACATTTTAACATCTCTTTATGTAATGCATTGGGTTTGGCTCATATTAAATGCATTATGCACTGGAAATATATCATATTTTTGATCTTGAAGCGAGTGGCATGCATCAATAAACAGGAAACAGCTGGTTATCTTTGTATTGCAAAGTCTCATCAGTGGAAATACAGCGATTTATCACAAAATCAAGTTGGTGAGAAATTATTATTTTCTATTTATAACTGTTTTTTGCCTTCTTAATGATGATTGTTTATCCAAAGACTGCATGCAGGCATATCCAGTCCTGCCCCAGCGAGCTGGACCTAGGTCCAAGACCCCCTTGGAAGGTAGTACCTCCAGCAGTCCACTTGGGACCCCTCAAATGATGCGGCACGGATCACTTTAGACAGTGGAAACACCATGGTCCGCACCATTCCGCCCTGTACCGCCCCTATGGAAACAAGGCTATAGCGTTCGGCTTCTGTCAACTGAAGCTCAACGAGGCTACCAGTTGTAGTGGCTAATCTGGAGCCAAGTTCCATATTTGGAATTCCGACTGAGTATCATAGCAACCAAGAGCCAATCCGGAGTAAGGCTGTTGAAGGTAACGCCCTTTCCCGCTTGCACCACTGGTTTGGCAGGCACCAGGTACTTAGCAATGCTTTCAATGAAACCTGTTGCTAACGCTAGCGGGAGTGACCTCTGGAAAAAAGACGCCTCAATGATCCGTTATTATTGTTCATATATTGATTTAGGGACAAAATAGTGAAATAAACACCCCAAGATCATGTAGAGAAGGTTAATACGAACATTTTAAGACCAAAATGACTAGTCTGACAACAGCAGTTACAGAGAGAGGGTTTTACAGTAGAAAGTGAATTGGTGCCAGATTCGATGGAGCTGGATGCGCATCCATACTCACTTCCTATTTGAAACGCGGTGACTAGCAGGTTAGCTATGTCCATTTATATGTACAGTCTATGCCTGTAACATGGAGCTCCATATATTTAATGCCATACTGAGGAACATTCAAGATCAAGCTCAACATTAATTTCACATAAAAATGAGATACTGTCTCATTTTCATGTGAAATTAATCAGTATAAAAAGTAATTCTAGACAAGGCAAAAACATCTCCATGGAGAAAAGCAGGTGGCAGACCCTTCACCTGAAAAGTTACATTGTGCACCTTTAAAAAGTTAGTCCATCTCTGAAAGCTTGGACACTGGACAGGTGTTGTTATTGGTCCTCTTGTCCCCCTTCCAGTGATGTCCATCTGTCCTTCCGTCCCTAACAAGAGGAGTGGCGTCCATTATTACAGAGCATCCCAGAATAGTCTCCCGTTTTATTACAAGTCCCTCTGGTCGCCGTGGCTACCCAAATTACAGGCCAGCCTTCTCACACATAAAAAAGGTTGTGCTGCCGAAACCCAGCCACCTCAATAAAGGATGGATTAGAAAATGCTTTGCCTTCTTTCCTTGGCGTCCCGTTTGGAGCGACATTTTTTGGGGCTGTTTTTGCTTTATGTCGGGCTGCGGCGGTCTCCTCTGGCGGTTTTGCTCCCCGACCCTGCGGCGGGAAAATACGCTCACTTGTGGGATTCTGGGAAGGCAGCGGTGGACGAAACATCTGCGCTCCGAGCTGCATGTGTACCACTGTGTGTGTGTGTGTGTGTGTGTGTGTGTGAGAGAGAACGAGAGAGAGAGAAAGAGAGGGACAGAGAGAGAGAGGAAGGGAGGGAGAAAAATGAGAGGGAGCGAAAGAGAGAGTGGAAGGGAGGGGGTCTCAAGTCTCAACTGGAAGGAGAAAAAGTTGGAAGTCTGGACAAAACCAGGTTGTAACCAGAACAACACCAGGTCATGATGTCATGTTGACTAACCACTATTAACTGTCTGCTTGTCTCCACGGAGATGTTACAGAGTGTTTGTAAACAGAATGCCTGCGTTCCGAAAGCTCGTACCCTTCTACATACTCCAATGCATTTTCAATGGGAGAATTAGAGTTGACCTCCCGTGAGTAACATCCATAGACTGTATAAAGAAGTCGACTAAGTGAGTGTGATGTCAACCATAGCGTTCAGCTCCAGTCAAACGAAGGTCATCGAGGCTAGTGGTAACGGGCAAATTTGGAGCCGAGTTCTATATTTGGAATTCCGACCGTGAGCATCATGGCCAATCAAAGAGCCAATCGGGAGTGAGGCTGTTGAAGGTAATGCCCCTTCCTGCCGCACCGCTGGTTTAGCATGGAGTGCGCGCTCAGCCAATCAAAGAATTAACGCGTGTGGCACTGTTTTGCGTAGTTTATTAATGTTAGCGATTAGCACTGACATTAGCATACATGCTAACAACTACCTAATAAACATTTCTTAAATCTAACATTATGCTGGACAATAATGCACCAAAAAATATAGCCTAGCGGGCCACAAGAGTTTGGCAGTAAAATTCTTGTTTTATTTCATCAAGCACCACAAATCTTGCACACATTAGTGAACTTTAGAACCTGGAGTGGTTAGATATTGGCTAGTATTACTTGTTGTCAAATATACCCAACATACTGTATAAATAACAATCATTTACCTGAGCTGTCTGCAAAGGTCAAAATCAATGTTTTTATTTTGCTGTTCTTTAAAATGAATGTTAATATCAGTAACAGGCGTGCGCAGCAATTCTAAACACGTCACTCCTGCAAGGGTCTCTTTGCTTTGCCTGAATGTTCCACAGTATGACATTAAACATATCTATAATGAAGAGAAGCTGGTGGTACCACCAGGCCAAGTTACAGGTCAGATCTTTGGAGAGGCAAATCTTCTCACAGTATCAGCATGGCCGGTGGAGGCACAGCATGATGGACTCTTGCAATATTTGTGAGTTCACAAACTCACAAGAATCCATCTTGAGATACTCCCGCTGTAAGGTTCAAATTTGCCCAGCAGCCGGCGGACCAATGAGCAGCATTGAGGTTTGTGTGGAAGCCAAAGGCGACTCACTCAAACCAACCACAACAACATCACGACACCGACAGACATACTTCAGGCTCTTTAGTGAAAATACAGACTATTTTTTTGTGAAAAATGTGCAGAGGGAAGCACTTTGTGCATTTGTGGATTTGTTTGATTTTTCCATTTGTTCCGCTGTTGTGACCAATCAGATTCAAATATTAGTCATGGCGTCCCACGTTTTCCCATTCACTTTAAGTGACAGCCGATCCAGATTGATGTGTAGAACTCGATTGCTACCCCATAAACCAACAAAGAGGGGGAAACGCCACAATTACATGTACATATTTACAACTTAACCCCCTTAATCAAATAAAGTACAACAATAAAGCATTTAACTCTAAACACAACTATAACACAATCATTAAGCAACTAAATACTGAAAAGGCAAACAAAGAGCTTTAAACTTTCTATGAAAACTCCCACACACAGTCTGACTCTTCATTCACTTTTATTAATACAATGTTTCGGTCTCTCTGACCTTCCTCAGGCATAAGGACAGCCTCTTCTGCTCCCCTTATATAAGTTAAGAAACCGCTCCCTTAAACATTAAAATGGTGCCAATTGAGGTTTCATGTCTTTTTAACACATGGCTGTGTCACCTCCCCTTGATGGGGGAATTTACTGATGTTATTATGTCCTTGTGAAGAGATAGCCCAGTTTAGAGCTAAGTGCCACCCCTCTTATGCACCTGTCGCAGAGTCTACCCAGAAACGAGACAAGAAGCTTTAGCCTCCATTTGCCTTATACTTACTTAGTATACTTAACCAAAACCAAATTACCTGAATAAACAAGTAATAATAATAATGGCTAACACTTGTAATACACTTTACAGGCTCTCAAAGTACTACACTAGTGTCAGTATACTGTGTCACCTCACTCAGTGCTGGTAAACTACTAATGTAGCCACAGCTGCCCTGGGACAGACTGAGAGAAGCGAGGCTGCCAATCAGCTCTCCCTCAACCACCAACACTCACACACACATCACTTTCATAATAGGCAAGGTGGGTAAACAGAACTTGGTCTGAGTGGGTGCATTTTAATTAAAAGCTATATTTGTTCATAAACATTAAAATGACAATTACAACTGCATTTATTTATTAAGGTTAAACTGCATATTAATGATGGATATGTTCTCGATTTGTAAGAATATATGTTTTTTTAGCAATAAAAACACACATAATGAAATAAATGGTAGATGAGTATATTCAATTCCATTATTCTGTACTGTAAAACATTTGTGCCACAAAAGTTACAAAGAGCACCGTTACATTTTTGGAGCATTTAGTTATATAACTACAGAGCTCAAAAGACACCTAGTGATGTCATTAGGGTTAGGTGGTAAATCAGGAAGTGTTCCTCTGTGTTTTAATGATGTATGAAGTTTCAATGCACAAACTGCACATATTGCACAGCATATCAACTTGAATGCTAATTAAAACAGTTTCCCTCATCAGTACTTCAGTATAGGGATGGGTGATACCAAAATTACTTTTGGGGGTCATTTTTACAATACCAATACTCGATACTGGTCTAATCTTAAGGGTGAAGGGATTTAAATAAATACATAAAAAGGACAAACACCATAAAAAGGACACAGATGGATCAGTCCAATAAGCTGCTGGTGAAGATGTATTGACACAAATCGCTAAAGAAATGGCCCTGACATGTCTAAAATTGATGCCAGCCTTCACATTTACATATACTAACTAGTATCAATATTTGCATAACAGTATCGATGCCCACATTTGCACTCAGTCAGTACTGATATGTTGATACCTCGATATCAATACTCCCATCCCTACTTCAGTAAGTGTAGTGTCAAGACAGAGTAACCTTTAATCCCACTCAACATGTACAGTACCAAAATGTCCTGGGTTAAACATTCCAAAAATGCACAATACAGAACCAGTAAAAGTCCATTTTAAACAAAATGTAGGAACAAATAATAAACTTTAACTATATTTATCCTCAGACACTAACCTTCAGTGCTTTCAAAACGTTCATCTGCGGGTCTGACCTGTGGTCAAATGTACGTGAGTCAAATGTCACACTGCAAGATAGTTTATTTACACAGGCTGAGTCAAACGTGAAATAATAACACGAGCCAGTAAGAGGCAGTGAAAGGTCATCCCCAGAATGGCATAAACCATGTATCTCCATGGAGAGTGCCCCAAAGTTTATCTGGGTGGCTTCAGTGGCATTGAAGGAGAATGAAGTTCCCTTCCAAGCGGCAAGTCCAGACACTGGGGTCTGCTACGTGAGCAACTGGCGTCACCCAAACATAACTAATAGGCCTAACTGTTAACTTTTCTTAATAAATCTAATCTAAATCATACCTGAATGATACTTTTTACTCCACTGACTCTGGCTCTAATTCTAAAATGTATTAACCTGCTCTACATGATCCTGGTATTTTTATTTTGTTTTTGTGTGCGTAACTCAAGATATGAACATTAATAACAGACAAATCAGGCGCCTTCTTTCCCTGAGGCTTTGCTAAACACCAGCGGTGTGGACGGGAAGGGACGTTACCTTCAACAGTCTCACTCCAGATTGGCTTTTTGGTTGCTATGATACTTGTGGTCGGAATTCCTAATATGCAACTTGGCTCCAAATTCGCCCCTATAACTGCTCTAGCCTCGATGAGCATCATTTGAGTGGAGCTGAACGCCATGGGTGACGTCACACTCCCTTAGTCCGCTTCTTTATACAGTCTATGGTCAAAAAACAGGAAACAGTTGTTGCTAATGTTCCCTAGCTTTGTTTTACTAATGTCGGGTCAACATATAAGTTGCCACACTCAAAGTTCCATAGTGCACCTTTAAATGGCCCTTAAAAACATTTGTAGAACAGTATGTACTTAAACCCAGCAGTCTTCTTGTCGTTCCCTCTCAAGTTGTAAACTGCATACGCGTAAGTTGTTTTTGAGGAGTAGCGTTCACCTAAATTTACAACTGTAAATGGACCAAAACCTTATGTATATATCCCTGTTTTAACTGTTTCCATGGTAAAAGTTTGAGGTGGTATGAGTGAAAAGAGAAATTACAGAGCCTGGATGGGAGGATGATGAGAGGATGGTGGAGGAGAGGAGCGATTGAAGAGTGTCATTGATAAAAGAGAAAGGAGTTTTATGGCACTTTAGAGCTAGCCTCATTAAGCAATATGAGGCTGTGTATCATGTGGGCAGCCGGCGGAAGCAGCCCGGTGAGCCATCCCAGGGCCCCGCACCGCAGCTTTACGGGAAGTGTGAATGTGGTGTGTGTCTGTGTGTGTCGGTGTGTGTGTGCGCCTGTCATTATGTCTGTGGTGGGACATGATGTCAGGCCGCGCTGGAGTAAACAACAGCAGCAGCACGCTATAGGGCTAACTATCAGATATGAATGGCAATGTAGTATTTTACTCAACTAGCTGTGAATAAACATATCTCATATTAGTGGTATCAGAGGGGCAAAAAGAGCCATTAGAACCGTCTCTTTTAAACCATAAAATCAACCAAAGAAATTTACAATAGACCTGCATCAAACATACAGATGCCATATATTAAGAGAGGCTGACGGAGGCTAACCAACTACGTGCTAACTAATGCCAGTCGCATTGTTGTTTTCAGTCCAAAAATACATTCAGAACTTTAAATTATGCAAAATGTTTTAATAACTAAGAAACTTTCAAAAACCTTTTTTTCTGAAAGTATGGGAATGACAGTATTTTTCTTGCCTGACCAGCCAGTCCGTTCTACATTCTGTTCAAATCCAAAAGGATGTGGAATTGGACCGTAGAGCGTGAAAACCTCTGTCCTAACTTGGGACGGTCCAACCACAGCCGCTAATTTGCATCACGTGTCTCTCAAATGTGGAAGACATCTCCGTTCGAAAATAATGGTACCATTCAAAACAAAATATATAACTTCTTTTACCTGAGATAAACAACAGTTTGGCGTTTCGATTGTTGATTCTGCAGAAATCTGCACTGTTTCTCAGCCTTTTGTGTTTTTTTTTTTTTCCTGTTTTACTCGTAAGCCGCCATGTTTGTTTTGTCCTGTATGGACCATATATCTCTCTGATTGGTTACTCCACCTGTCAATCAAACCTATCTGAAATTGGGCAAACAGGATACAGTTCCAGACTTACTCATCTCTGTAAAGTTTTATCAAAGCGTGGTACAAGTATTTTTAGCAATAAAAACTGTAACTGAAGAAACCCAAGATAGATAAGTCTAATGTCAGACTGCGCCAACAACAGGAAAACAAATGACATCTCCATGGCGACAAGCGGGTGACAGACCCCCCAAAAGAAAAATGACACTGTACTGACCATGAAAGGAGAAAGTAGATACAAATCTAACTTGTTCCCAGCTCTTTGGCACATCACTAGTCTCATTCCAAAGTGTCATACAGTGACTCACATGGCTTTGTTAAAAATGTTTCTGATTTTTAACAATAATAATAATAATAATAATAATAAATAATAATACATAACTCTTGTATAGCACTTTTCAAGACACATAATAATAATAATAATAATAATAATAATAATAATAATAACAATACATTGAACTTATATAAAACCCTTTGTTGATACTCAAAGACGCTTTACAAACAAAAAGAAAACAGCTGAAAACAATGATGAAAATCATGGGGGGAATGCCAGAGTGAACAGGTGTGTTTTGAAGTTCAAGTCCAAGTTCCTGACAGGTTGTGGGAGTGAGTTCCAGAGAACGGGAGCGGCTGACAAAGGCTCTGTCCCCCAAGGTCTTCTGCTTTGTCCTGGTGAGGGGAGTGAGAAGGTTGGTGCCGGCTGATCTGAGGCACAAAGTTCTGCTTTTACACCATGTCGGGAAATAAATGAATTGGACAGTTGATCTCAGGGTAGTATCAATAATGAAATTCCATTATTTGTATTTGGATGTATGTTTGTCCCTGTTTTGTCCTATATTATAAAAAATTGACTCTTGTGAGCTTTAAGCCATGTTAGAACGTTGTTACCTCCTCAAAAACATACTCAGAGTTGTGTTTTGTTTCATTCACACATGTCTGAGCAACCCTTTATTATTAGTCTGTCCACATCTACAAAGCTCAAAATGCCCTGTTCCACCCATAGACTGTATATATAAATGGACGTAGCTAAGCCGCCGGATTCCAAATAGGAAGTGAGCATGAGCGCACTTTCGGCTCCATTGACTCTGGCTCCAATGCACTTTACACTGGAAAACTGTCCCTCCTCTCTATGTAACTGCTGCAGTGAGCCTTGTCACTTTGGTCTTAAAATGTTCCTATTAAACCGCTCTACATGATCCTGGTAATTTTATTTCACTTTTATGTCTGTAAACTAAGATATGAACATAAATAACAGACAAGTCAGGCGCCTTCTTTCCCAGAAGTTGCTCCCGGTAGCATTAGCAACAGGTTTGATTGACAGCATTGCTAAGTGCCTGCTCCCTGCTAAATCATCGGTACGTGCAGGAAGGGGCGTTACCTTCAACAGCTTTGCTCCGGATTGGCTCTTTGGTTGCTATGATACTCGCGGTTAGAATCCCTAATATGCAACTTGGCTCCAAATTCACCCCTGTAACTACTCTAGCCTCGATGAGCTTCATTTGACTGGAGCCACATGCCATGGGTGACGTCACACTCCCTTTGTCCACTTCTATTATTCCACCTTGTGATGTCATGAAGCGGTACTTTTCATGTTGACGGCGACCTTTTACCTTAAGTTCAGTCGAAATTGGCAATTCCAGAGCTGAAATTATCCAAATGTTTCTAGTGAAGGTGTATGGAGTTTAAAAACACAGTGTAGCACTTCCTGTATTACCACATGACATCACAAGGTGGAACAGAGTGTTTTCTGTTTGAGAGAAGAACTCAGGCTAAATATGCAGGGTTTGTGTGTTAAACATGTGTGAATGAAACACTCACTGTTTGTGCTGAGGAAACAACATTAGAAAATAGATCAGAAAATAGCGTAATATGAGCCCTTTAAATAATATATGCTGCACGTCCTGAGCACTTTGCCTGAGATTAATTTAGCCCTGCGACAATAAAGCCCATGATTTGATTGATTGCAAAAGGGGTTATAAAATGCAAGCAGAGCAGTTGTTTCTCTGTTCTCTGGGGGGCCTCTCAGTAGGTGGTTGTGGTTGGTCCTTTTTCATTCTCTGTCACCTCCCAAAGTTCACACATGTGGTAAATAAAGTGATGACTGTACTTTATGAATGAATGTGAGCGCACTTGTCAACGCATTTCTGTGTTGGCTCCATCACAGTATTGCCATAGTTCCTCTTTAAGAGTTACTAAGGAGTAAACCTCACACTAAAGTCAAGTGTTTTCAGAAGCTTGGGAACCAGAGGCAGCTGAAGTTAAAAATGAACACATTGTTGGTCAAAAGTACACTTATCACTCAAGAATGTTAGTTTGGATTCAGTTTTGGTTTTGTTACGACTACTACACATACGGGCTTTGGGATTTTTTCTTTTTTCTCAGTACCATGGTAGATTTGTATATATTTTCAAATCACAAGTGTGGCTCGGAGAGCTGACATGGAGGATTTGTTAGGGGAATTTTTCGTCAGTATCATGGTAGATTTGTATATATTTTCAAATCACAAGTGTGGCTCGGAGAGCTGACATGGAGGATTTGTTAGGGGAATTTTTCGTCAGTATCATGGTAGATTTGTATATATTTTCAAACCACATTGTAAACATAGGAGCATTTATGGAAAAAATTCAATATTTTTTCTCACATCCAGGAATTATATGCATTTTAGAATAAATAACTGAAATCTAAACAACAGGGTTAGACGGCATTATATTACATTATACTAAATAATAACCAGAGCTGCTTTCTGCACTCTGCAATTGCAACCATTTCATTTCATCATTTGAGTCGCAAAATACTGTTTAATGAGATAAACTGTTTAGTACAAAAAAAACCCCACACCGGTACAGCAAATATTGCAATAAACGTTTGTTAACTTGAAGACTACTGTTGATTCACACAATCCTCTCCTACACAGATGCACAGAACCAAGTCCGCTGTGAACAAAGTCTAAAGTGTGAGCCGGTGCCACACGGGTGATGTGATCCACAGCCGGCTGGTGGTGAGAGACACACTTGTAAAGCATTGTATCGGTTTAGACAGCTCCATCGGTTCACAGATTGCAGCAGTGTTCTTTGCAGTACTGCAATTAAGTATATATTTTAAGTACCTGTACTTTACTTAAGTAGATTTTAAAGTGGATAATTTTTTCTTTTACTTCACTACAATTAAAAGCAGGTATCTGTACTTTCTACTCCACTACATTTTTGAACAGGACTGAAAAGTAAAAAGCACTTTTCATATGATTTCAGGGGTTATTTTTACCATGTTCACGGTAACATCCTTACGTTTTCAAGTTCAAGCTTCGGCTTTGAGCAAACAAAAATAAATACACAAAATTCATGAGGAAAAACTAAGAAACAGTTTTTTTGTTTTTTTTTTTGAAAACTGCCGCCTCTCTCTCTGTAACTGCTGTATCTGCTGTCAGGCCCATCATTTTGTCCTAAAATGTTCGTATTAACCTGCTCCACATGATCCTGGTATTTTTATTTTGCTATTGTGTCCAGAACTCAAGATATGAACATTATTAACAGACAAATCAGGTGCCATCTTTCCCCAAGGTTACTCCCACTAGCCTTAGCAACAGGTTTGATTGACAGTGTTGCTAAGCGCCTGCTCCTTGCTAAACCAACAGTGCGGGCAGGAAAGGGCATTACCTTCAACAGACTCGGTGCGGATTGGCTCTTTAGTTGCTATGATACTCGCGGTCGGAATTCCAAATATGGAACTGGCTCCAAATTCGCCCCTATAACTGCTCTAGCCTCGATGAGCTTCATTTGACTGGAGCTAAACGCTATTGGTGACGTCACTTTCACTTAGTCCACTTCTTTAAACAGTCTATGGTGTGTATACAGACTTTAGTCCTGACAGTGGGATTATAGCTTTCTACAATTATTCAACTCCCTACTGCTCACATATTGTTATAGTTAAGTTGACAAATAAATAAGAGTTAGAAGTTCTAAAACAACACACAGTAATTCCCCTGACAATCCTATGAGAAAGCTCATTGTCCTCCATGTTAGTTCTCCCTCCTCCTGCTCCGAGCCGCACTTGTCAATCAGGAGGAGGAAAGAGTCATTAAACGCTCGTATGTAATTACAGTGTACCGTGTGCCGCTCCGGTCTCTGGTCATGTCCGCCCTCCCCCGGCCCCGCTTCGAGACGTCTAATTGGCCCAGGCAGCGTGTGGGGATTAGAGGCTGCTGGTTTGAAGCCCTCCCTTTGCCCATGAGCAAACCAGAGACCCCAAACCGCAGCTCATTTTACTGGGCATGTCGAGGGAAATATCATAAACGCCGCGCTGTAAACAGACTGGTGCGGGGGTGGCCGGCTCTCTGAGAAACGAGCGTGGAATTATGAGAATGCTGTTTGGGACGTTTGATGGTATTATTGTGAAAATGTGGTACACGAGTGGAAAAGTCCTGTGGTGTATTATTAATTCAGCTAAGAGATTTGAAATGATGCGAATAGACTTTGGCAGGTACAATTGTTAAATATGATAAAGGGAGAGGATGATAATTTTTTTTGTTCCCACAGGGCCTAAAGACTGTGGTGGTGAAGAGGAGGGTATGGCGAGGCTGAGGAGGCTGATGGTTCTGCTGCTGCTGCTGCAGTGCTGAAATGAATGTTTCCATCCATGCACGTTTCAGTAATTTAGCAATCTCTCCCGGGTCCTATTCAAACCCTCCTTAAGGTTAAGCCTACGTCATCCATGCTCCCACAGAACAATTCTCCATAAATATACAAAAGCATGATTGAAAACTGTACACAGCTTGACAAACCTGATGTGATGTGCAGTAGTTTCATTAGCAGGATGCACGCTGATTGCTCTGAAGGGGGAGTGACTTAGCGCGAAGAGCAAAGGGAGAGGGGATCCGGGGGAGTGATTAGCGCGAAGAGCAAAGGGAGAGGGGATCCTAAGCGCCAAAAACAAAAGTGAAACTTATAAAACATGTTAATACGTTGTTTTTGATTAATATAGCATTATTATTATATAGGATTTTCAAAACAACAAAATGTAACATGGTGATCTAAATATGTTATGTGTTAGCAGTTATACCCTGTAGAAGTCAAATAGCCCCTCTTTAAGTAAAAATACAAGCGCTGGGCACTCAAAAAAATATTTAATTTAATTTAACGAAAGTCACGTGTATCAGTCCAAAACTCTGGATCAAAGAGCCCCGCTCCTGTTATGAGCGGCTGTCCTCGCCTTTTCCTCTCTCTCTGCTCAGCACACACACACACACACACACACACACACACACACACAGCACACAGGGGGCGGGTCCGCTGTGTCTGTGTCCTGGACATGAGGAAGAGGGCCCTGCTGTACACAGAGCGCGACAGAAACTAGTCCAAGCTCCGTCTGAGTTTTTAAACTCTCCATAAAGAGTCAGTGATCCCGGAGAAAGTAAGTCTGCAAACCGAGAGTGACGCTAAATGCATGATTGAATATGCGCGCGAAGGATTAGCGCTCTATCAGCGGCAAAGCGCGGAGTTTACTGCACGTGTCAGTCATGTTTACTTTGAAAACTGCGGAGATATTAAAATCCCACATGTTTAGTAACCGGTGAGCTGGTTTGAACTAGGACTACACCAGAATTTAACCAGAATTGAACCAGGACTAAACGAGGACTAAATAGGAGGACTGACTTTTACCAGACCTGAATCAGGACTAAATCAAGACTAAACCAGGACTCTAGCCTCCTGTTAGGCTCATAGTGAAGCAGCAGCGCTCACAGGACAACCACAGGAAAAATACCTTCAGCTTCAAAAGGTGAATTAACTTTCCAATCCTATATTTGAATGAAGACATTAGAAAAATAATAATAAATAAATAAATAAATAAATAGGCTAATACTGAACCTTTTTATATTATTTTGACTTTTATTTGGACGTTTTCAAATAATGTCCCAGATACATAGAAAAAAACATATCCAAGTCAAACCAGCACAACACTGGGTGAATACCACAGTATATTTAAGCCTAAAAGGTCAAATAAAGAGCCATTTAGGAGCCAAAAAACCCTTATTATATTGTTTTTTGACCTTTGCGCACAACATGCGATTAATCACAATTCAAGCGTGTGATTAGTGACCATTAAAATTGTTATCGCTCAGATAAAAGTATCACATGAAAATATCTGCTTATTTTCATTTGACCACACTTTATATTATTATTCTTTTTTGTGTTTCACCATAACTCTGAAGCAAGTTTCTAGTTTGTGAATTTTGTTCACTGACAATGGCAATAAAAGTGATTCTGATACTTAAGTCCAGTACTTTTACAGTACGGTGCAGTGGTGGAATAATTATCTCCCTCCTCTCACACAGGGCTGGGCAGTAGGCAGTGTCCAGCTTTGTTCCACTGCTGAATTTAATGAATCAATGAGACAAAAATACTACTACTAATAAAGGCTTGCACTTGTATTACACTTTACAGGTTTGAAAAGAAATACACAGTAGTCATGAATATTCACTCCAATCTCAGTGGTGTTAAGCCTGTTCTGTGGCCACAGCTGCCCTGGGGCAGACTGGCAGAAGCACAGATGCCATTGTTGCCCCTGAAGTAGAACACGGATTGTCTTGCAATGAGAAGTTAGCAGTTTGATTTCAACAGCAACCTGTGCTTCCTTGTGTCCTCAGGCAAAACACGTAAACACAAAACACTGTGTGAATGTAGTGGGTGAGTGGTCAAGTAGTCGCAGAGGCTATTTATGGGCTTCAGCTTGAGTTTGAGGATTTCCGACCACTTAAAGACATTATTTTGAAATGTTAATTGCTACGGTGACAGTGCTAATTTTTCATCATTCTACCCCAGGACAGCTGTGGCTACAGAATAAGGAATGATTAAATTACATAATTTCCAAGACATAATGGACAATTCCAAGACATAATTTGTGAATGTCTAAGCTCCGGAAGCAAAAAAAACAAAAAAAACAATACTGAATGTATCCAGAAAACCCATGCATCTGACGGTCAGCCCCAGGGCAGCTGTGGCTACTGAGTATAGCATGATCACCACTATGACTGGTGAGAATGTTTATCTCAGTGTCAGACATGTGATACCCTGACTTATACATCAGAGTTAGGTACAAGTACATGTTTGAATTGGGCCTTGTGCCTTATCTCCCCATGTGGCTGCGTCACAGGCCCAGGCTGAATGACAGTGTCAGGCCTGTAAAGTTTTACAGCTCTTAATTAAAGTCAGGGTATATTTGCCTGGAGCCTGCAGGACGCCTGTGGTCACTGTCTCCATCTCTCATCTCACACAACACGCTTATTCATGACAACCAACCTGGCAACCACTGCTAAAAACAGCCATGGTCAGACTGGAAAAGTGCCATTTTATTCTCAAAGATCAGAGGTGGGTAAAGCGGCCCAAAATTGTACTCACATAAGAGTACTGTCAGTTGAAATAATATTACTATAGTAAAAGTACAAAGTAGTGGCCCAGGAAATTACTCAAGTTAGAGTAAAAAAAGTATATTGAGACGCTATTACTCAAGAATAGTGGCAGTCGATTTTTTCCATGCATTTGAGCAAAATTTGTCTTTCCCCAGTACAGATATTGTAAAATCAGCCCTTAGGGTCAAAATGAGACTGCTGTGTGCTGTCTGCATCTAATTGTAAAGTGTTTTATGCTCCGTGAACAAGGAAACATGTTGTTAGCATGCTAAGGTTTGTTAGCATTAATGTGACAGCAAACCTCTACTCTGGTCTTTGAAAGTTGTGAAAAATGCTTATAAACTCATCTTGTTGAAAAAATAGGATTCTCGGAATGCCTTATTTTAGACCACTGCAAACTGTTTCTTGATCTTTTAAAAGAAAGTTCTGTTTTTCACACACACAATCTGGTATTTTTAGAGAAGAGACCACAAAAAATAGAAAAACAAAATCATATCTCAAGGAGCTGTGCAAGGAACACAAAAAAATCATTTCATATTGTCAACATAAAGCTTTTGTCACTTGTAGACTTACTCACAGTGGGAAGAGTAACCCAAAATTACACTGTTACACTGGTTGTTTTCATGCACACTAAAAATCTGATCATTTCTGGAGTTATTTGATTATTGAAATGCCATGTAAAGAGTTAGATCTGATGTGAGTAATCTGATGTAAATGTAAGTAGGAATGGCAAGGCAAGTTTATTTGTATAGCACAATTCATACACAAAGTAATTCAAAGTGCTTTACAGAATAAGAAAGACATTAAAATCACAATACAAACAAATCAAAACATAAATAATCATCATAAATTAACATTAAAAGAGAAGAGTGCAGAATAAAAACCTTTCAGTCATATGCACAGCGAAACAGAACCGTATTGAGCCTGGATTTAAACATTGTCAAAGTAGAGGCCTGTCTCACATCTTCAGGAAGACTGTTCCAGGTTTTAGCTGCATAAAACTGAAACACTGATTCCCCATGTTTAGTCCTGACTCTGGGCACCAACAGGGGCGGTCCATGAGGTCCTCAGAGTGTGAGATGGTTCATATGGCACTAACATCACAGAGATGTACTTTGGTACTAGGCCACGGAGAGATTTGTAACAAGCAGAGCTGCTTTAAAGTCTATTCTCTGAGCCACAGGAATCCAGTGCAGAGACCTGAGCACAGGAGTTGTATTTTCTGGTTCTAGTCAGGAAAGTATGAAAGTATGGTGCTAAAAAGTAAAATAAAATACTTGAGTAAACAAAACTGTGCACTACTATACTTTGACTTAGTATTTAATCTGAGCAGAAACGGTGAGTGTAGCAGTAGACTTGTGGCTGGACTAATGGAGGTTGGGGTAGGGTTCAAAGCGGATGGTCAGGAGGAGGCTCGGTGACTCATGCTTTTCTATGGTCACACTCAACATATATTTATCAGTCCACCAGCGCTCCTTTTGGAAGCTCTGTCAAACGCCTTACACATGGGCTTTGCAGTCTAGAACACTTCCTGGCTCAAAGACGGAAAAATGTCGACAATATTTGGTTGAAATACTTTGCCTGTCATGATAATTACTATATGGACCTCAATGTGTGATGGCTGAAGAATGTGTTTTAGGCAGTATTTAACATGTGTACCTTTTGTTGTGGGGAGCTTACTTCTTGTAGAAGATTTGAGCAGAACAATATTTGATAATCTATTACTCATTATAATAACAAATTCATGTGTTCATAGTGTTGTCACGATACAAAAATTTCAAAATCAATTTCGAAACTAAGAAAAAGACTTGGTGTTCAATGCTGACTCCGATACCACGATGATAGTAAAGAACAGTCTTTATTTAGACAACAGAATATGATTTTCAGTATTAAATCATATTACTCTCTTTTATATTACCATGTGGTCTTATATCTGTGTAATTCCTCAGTCGTCCAGGTAGATTCCATAGTGGTCCATGAGTATATACTAGTTTGTGTGGTCGTATACTTGATGCAATACAACAATAGGGGGAGATAAAGGACACTTCAACTCGCCCCACAACAGTTAATCTCCTCAACACATGGACTCAGAAACATGTGCTTGTCGTCTGCAGTGTCCCTGTTGTTTAACTGTTAACTGGTTCTGTTACTACTGCTGACTTTTTTTTTTTTTTTTGTAGACTTTTATATTTGTGATTAAGCTGTAGAATATTTGTTATGTTGTGATGTCATCTGCATAACCTCTATTGGTGGGTTTCAGATGACATCACAACATTCTATCGGCCAATAATAGTTAGTACAGAAGGGGGGCAGCTTAAGTTAATTCTGTTAAAATACTGATTTATGTTGTAATACAGTGAGTTGTTGGGTCTAGTCACTAATAGGACTCATCAGTTTAAACATCTGTGAATTTACCTTTTAGATATTTCATGGCGGAGTCCAATGTAATCGATAGGGAAATCTGGCTCTTGCCCCCCATCTGGGAGTATGACATCATCACATTGTAGAATCTGAAAACCACCAATTGGAAGAGGTGTAACCCATACACAATACAAATGGTTTATGGGTAGTCTAATTATAATCTATATGGTACTAAAGATACTGTTTTAAAAAAAATGCATTCCTTTGTGGTTTGTGCTTTGGTAACTGATGATTCTGTATTTCTTGTTGTCTCTCAGAAGCACTGGGAACCCTGACCTTGAGGTTTATAGTCAGGGGTACATAGCTTTAGACATAGAAAGTACATGCAAACTCCATATAAACCGCCATAGTCCAGCATTTTAATCCAACCCGAGTTTATCATCGCTGCTGATGTAGAATGAGTGAGTCCAAACACATGTCTAATATTTTCCTACCTTACCGCGTGCAGTTGAACGCCTCTCCTAACCTGTGCCTAATGTAAATCGAACTGCACTGTTACATGCAGCAGGTATCTGAGTACATATCAGCTTCTCCAGATGTGTTACTGGGATCTGGGAGATTCAAACTGCATTTTAATAAATCATTGGACCAGCCCAGTTATCCGGTTTTCCTGGCGTGCATGTAAGCGTAGTGTGTAATTCATGCAGTGTGAGAGCGTCTGGAGAAGGCTGTGGAGTGCTAGCACCTCTGTGGGCTCTACACATCTTTAGAGGGACATTAAAGTCACTAGTCCAGAAGAGAGCCAAGCCAAGTAAACAGCAGCGAATGACTCAGAAAGGGACAACATGAAAGTATCTGAGGTGGAGAAGGGGTGACGTCAAAGAGGAGATTCCTGGAGGAAACCCACTCTGATACAGGGAGAACATGCAAACTTAAAGGCCCAGGAATTGAACCAGGGAACTTCTTGCAGTGGACATTAGTGCCAGTCACTCAGCAGTCTTAGCAAATACAAAATTTCACTTTGCCTGGATCTCCCGCCCTGTGGCCTTTTCACCCCCCGCGCCGTGTACTGCACAGCACGTAGTCTCAGAATGTGTTTAGAGTGAGCATTGTGAGCAGAGCAGAAGAATGCAGAGAATCTGACAGAGCATCAGAGGAGTTTATATCTGTTCAGTAAACAGCAGAACAATAGACCACCAAGCCTTTCCTCCTAAACACCTCAGGCTTACACAGTGGAGGAGTCTCACTGCTGCTGAGGGCTGGGCTGAGCTCCTCCAGTTCTCCAAAATCAGCTGTCCCCAACTCCTCATGCATCTCTTTGGGCTTCCCTCCATCAAAGACACATATTAGCAGCAGGTTTTGGACTTTTTGCATAGTGAAATTCCGCTTTAGATATTTTGCTTTCGAAGTTCCAACCTTGCCAGCAAGATGGATTTGTGTGATATTTGTGAGTTCACAGGCTCATGGGAATCAATCTGGCCTGGCTCCTGCTGTTGCGATTGCCTGTTTAACCAGTGGTTCAGACCAATCACAGAGCAGCATTGTTGTTTGGGCGGAGCCATAGGTGAAGCACACAAATGAACCAAAACAAACATGTCAACGAAAGATGTACTTCAGTCTATTTTATCAAAATATACAGAATCTTTTGTTTTTGAAAAATGTGCAGAGGGAAGCGCTTTGTGCATGTGTGGATGAGGTAAGTAAATTAGAGTAACAGGTATAATATAAACTGGGTGTAAACCAGACCTCACATTTAAAGCTAGACTAATGTATAGGCCTGGTAGAATCACACTCAACTAATATGGCATGAAAAGGCACATTTCTTTCATTGAAGACTCACTCAAATTTAACTGTTAACTAAAAGAAATCCATTACCAGAGGGGTTTCTTAACAATAAGATTTTTTTTTTAAATTTCTGTTGACAGAAAAAAAAAACAACCTTGTTCGCTGCAGCTTTAGGGCCCTCCTCGGACAATTGGGACAGACCATCAAGGACTTTTGGTAAAGTGGAAGCGGTTTCATAGCTTGCGACTGTGGACTCAAGACAGATGAAATGAATCTGCCTCCAACCATTAATATTTCCAAGGTTGGCGCTACTGTCCATCTGGACATTGGGATATTTTAGGTTTTTAAATGGAACTTCTGTGGAGAGCTAAAACATTTAAATTAGCCTTTTAATCTTTCCCAGCTTCTACTTCTGTTTTGGCTTAAAGGGTTGTGCCTGCTTATTTATTTTAACTGAATCATTGTGTTTTATACTCAAGTACCTTCATTATTTAAAGTGGACCTATTCTGCAAATTAGACTTTTTAGAGCTTTTAACCATGTTTTAGTTGTTTCCCTTCTCATGTACCTTCTTTAAGTTGTATTTAGAGTGATTAATGCACGTTTGCGTAATCTTTATTGTCCTGTATTCTCCTCCAAGACGTCATTGCCCCGGTCACCCCCCACTTTCACTGCCACCGTTACAGCCCACTGCTCTGCACTTACTTCATTCTCCAATTTTATTTTATTAATCGGTGATACGCGTAGGATTCGGCAGCGTTGCGTAGCCATTTTGGTGCGAATGAAAAAAAAAATCTGCTATTCGCGTGCGTGATCAGCTATCCAACGGAGCTTTATTGTGTTGTTTTTTTATGGCGACGTTTTTTTTATGGCATCGCAATTTTCTAACACGAAAGTCAGCTGACCTGTTTCTTTTATTAAGTCATTTTAGATCAGTATTGATCCAAATCCACTGGTGTCATAGATTATAACTATATAGCAGACACAAGCACAATAGGCCTTCTTTAACAGCGGTCTTTCAAATCAGACTGTAGTGAATCCCTGCACCTTACGTGACACAAACGTGACTGCACCATGACTTGGATCCTGGCTCTGTCTATGGAGAGAGGAGTCAAATCTCTTTTCACACAGTATTTAGTTGTATTTTCCTCCTGTATGACTTGTCTGTTCTGTAGCGTCCTCGCTCACTGGCTGATCTGCGTCACAGCCTCACCACACCATCTGAGCGTGTCCTGAATAGTCCTGGTAAGCTGACACTGTGCAGGGGCTGTATAATGTGCTCGCTGTTGAAAACACGCCGCTGCGGCCCAAATACTCTGGCCCGACCGTGTACTGCGTGTACTGATATGTTGCCCGTGCAGCTGGCCCCGATGGAGCCGCAGTGGTGAACCAGTGTGGTGCCCTTGAAGTGGTGCTGAGGGATTGTGGGTAGGCATGTTGTGAGTTAAGCAGCTGACCAATCGCTGGGCCGCATCACAGGCAGCTCCTGATCAGTACCAGTCCTGCGCTCTCTCTCCACCCCCACCCCCCCTCTCTCTTTCCATCCTCCTCTCTTTCTCTCTCTCTCCTCATCCTTCACTCTCTCTCTCTCTCTCTCCATGTTTCTCTCTCTCTTACCCCCTCCCTATTTTCACCCCCTGTGTCTCTCACGATCCCTCCCTCCATCTCTCTCTCTCTACTTCTCTCTCCATCCTCCCCTGGATTAGATCATTTCCCTAAGCTTCCTTGTCATTGGCTTCTGTCCTTCACTGCTCCGTATTTTTGATGCTGAAATGACAGGACGACGAAGGGAAAAAAAAGAGAGCATTTAAACGGCCTATACCTGATTTTTAACCATGAGTGAGGAACATGTGTGAACTGTAGCCCTGCCCACTTAGTTGTTTCTGCCACTGTGATGTTGCACCATTACACAGAAACAACTGTCTGGGATTGTGTCATGCTGTTGTTTACACAAGGCTTCCATCAATCTCTGCTCTCTTAGTGTTGTATAGTCATGCTTGAAAATGCACTATGACAGAGAAAAAAAATCAGGTACTGGGAAAATTCATCCTCTGCATTTGACCCATCCTTTAAAGAGTTGGTATTTGACTTCTATGGCGTATTAACTGCTAACACATAACATATTTAGATCATTTTATTGTGTGTAGGTCCTTTTATTGTGTAAGTTTCACTTTTGTTTTTGATGAAAGTCTCCCCCTTCAGAGCGCTATCACAACACAACCATCATACGTCCTGTGTAATGAAACTACTGCACATCGCAGTTTTGTAGTATGTTTTTGCGTATTTATGGAGAAATGTCATGTGGGAGCATGGATGATGTTGGCTTGTGGGCTGAGCATTGAATAGAATCTTACAGCTAACCGTGAATAGGGTTCGAATAGGGCTTGTAAATCTGTCAGGAGTTGCAGGGACCCATCTCCAGATCTTGAGCTAGTCTTGGTCAGAACTACCTTTGCTGCAGGATTGTACCTATTGTGCATGTTTTGGGTTGACAGGGGAAAGCGGAATGTCCAGAGGAAACCCAGCCATACACAGGGAGAACATGCAAATGGAGGAGCATATTGGTGTGAAACAAGAGCTAGAACCTCAGCCACTGTCTTGTAGTCTATTTGAATCAAGAGGTGACTGGTGGAGAAGCAAGTTAGCAGGCTGTGATTGTTCTTATTTAAGTTATTCATCCATCCATTATCCCTTTTTTTCCACTTTATCCGGGGCTGGGTCACGGAGGCAGCGGTCTGAGCAGGGTGGCCCAAACTTCCCTCTCCACACACACCTCCTCCAGTTCTTCCGGGTGAATCCCAAGGTGTTCCTGGGCCAGCAGAGAGACATAGTCCCTCCAGCGTGTCCTGGGCCTTCCCCGGGGCCTCCTCTCAGTGGGACGTGCCTGGAACACCTGCTTGGCATCCAGTAGGCATCCGGGCGAGCCACCTTAGCTGGCTCCTCTCAA
>KN471119.1:0-22035 GCA_000787095.1 Periophthalmodon schlosseri
AATAAATAAATAAATAAATAAAATTGTGGTATCAAAATTGTCAACTGAACCGCACATTTTATCTTCTATCATCTGCTATCACTGTCATATTCATTCTGCCAAAATCTCGTTCTCGTGGACCCAGTCTTGTGTCTCTTGTGACAATTCTGTCTAGTCATTTAGTCACCTGTAGTTTTTTTTTATTGGCAGACGATTTTCTATACTAACTCAAGAACATTTCCGAGTTCTCCTCCATAAGTGAAGACTCATCTCTCCGTCTGTTCCTGTTGTGATGGATCCTCACGTGTCCAGTGCCAATAACAGTTTTACATTTACATAGCTTAAAAACAAACGCGTTCATACGAAACCGCTCACCTGGATATGAGCGCTGTGTGAAAAGTCAGTTCATTCACAGCTGCAGACGTTGTTAGACTTATTAGGAGTAACTCTTAATTAATGTACTGTATGTAAATGAGCGCGGCATCATACCTGGAAAGAGGCGCTGCTTCTGTGCATGTGCCTGTGGACAAAAAGTGCATGTGACAGTGCACGTGTGGATGTGAGAGTACATGTGATGGTCTGTGATGTGAAGGCTTCCGAAGTTAAAAACACAGTAGAACACTTCCTGTATTACCACGTGACATCACAAAATGGAGTATTTTTGTGTTGGAGAGAAGAACATGTGTGAATTCCAGGTATAGTTTTGATGAAGAAACAACATTAGAACAGATCAGAAAATAGTAAAACATGAATAAAACACAAATCTTAACTTAAAAGTGCATTATGTAACTTTTCTGGTGAAGGGATGACCACCTTCTATACAATGAACTCCTGGACGAATGAAGGACTGCACCGTCTCATTGCTGTACCGTAAACTTTAAGAATATTTTTGAACTGTTCAAAAACTACTTCTAAAATATTCATACCATTTTGATGTCAAGCCATTTGCAGTGTGTACACGAACCCTGCCTCTTTGTGCCCCCCTCCTCACCCCCTATTCTCCCTCCTCCCTCTCTGTTTTTTTTTTTTTTTTTTGGTCCCTACAGAGATCAGTCCTGTTGGTTAAGGTCTAATGCTCATAATATCGCACACCATTACTGTAGAAGGCGACCAGATCACAACACCACGAGCGCTTTTAGTAAGAACACATTTATTTATTCTATTATCTGCGATCACCGTTAAACAGGACCTGAGTGGGACAACTCAACTGCACAGTGCTGGACAATTGTCAGTGATACAGCGGAGGTAATTAGTCAGAAGAGAACGCTGTCATTTGATCCAATTTACTGGCAACGTGTGAGAATATGAGCGACACGGAAAAAATATAATACGATACAAATTGACTCTTGTGAGCTCTAAGCCATGTTATAATGCTGTCACCTCATCTAAAACATACCCAAAGTTGTGTTTTGTTTCAATCACACATGTTTGAGTAATCCTACGTTATTAGTCTACATCTCCAAAGCTCAAAATGCTCTGTTCCACGTTGTGATGTCATGAAACCTTTTAACTTGTTCAGTAGAGATTGGCAATTCCAGGGCTGAAATTATCCGAATGATTCTAATGACGGTGTATGGAGTTTAAAAACACAGTGGAGCACTTCCTGTATGTATATGACATCACAAGGTGGAACTGAGTGTTTTTTGTTTGTGACATCACAGGTGGAACTGAGTGTTTTTTGTTTGAGAGAAGAACTCGGCCTAAATATGCAGGGTTTGTGTGTTAAACATGTGTGAATGAAACAAAACACAACTCCAGGTATGTTTGCCGTGAGGGAACAACATTATAACATAGATCAGAAAACAGCGCTATATGGGCCCTTTAAACGCAATATGTTAGAGTTAGGTAGCTTTAACTGGAATGTTTCACAGTATGGCATTAAACTTATATATCTTGCATTTATTCATTTACAGATGTTGTTTGCTCAAAATTACCTTGACAAGCACTGTACTGTAAGCAGGTTCGCTTCTCCACAGATCTGACCTCTAACGTGTGACCCGGTGGCATCCCCATGGAGTCACCCTCCACCAGAAAAGTGACATAGTGCCTTTACCATGTTAATACGTTATATATTTAGTTTCTCGTCCTATACTTTGTCAATTCAACTTAGATTTAAACAGATATGTTGCCTGGCAAATCCAGACTGATATCTCTCTGTGTTTTTAATACAGATTGATATCAGTCTGGTCTCCACACCCTACGTTGCATCTCAAACCCGGTCAAATGTGATCATGCAGTCAGATTTTTATTTTATTTTTTTTTTCATTGATGCATGTGAAATGAAGAAGCTCATTGGTCACCTATGATTTACAAATAAAATCAAATTGATCACACTTCCGATTACCAGAGTTTACTGCTTTATTAACTTCCAAAATCTACAGTGTTTTTCAGTCCTTTGTGATATTTTTTTTCCTTTATTTTTAACTATACTGACAGACCATGCGTGTCCCTGATTGGCCAATTCACCTGTCAATCACTACTGAACTAAAAGTAAAAGGTAGATGTTAACTTCAAAACTATACTACTTCATGACATCATAAAGTGCAACAGAGCATTTTGAGCTTTGGAGATGAAGACAGACTAATAATAAAGTGTTACCTCAAACGTGGAATGAAACAAAACACAGCTCCAGGTATGTTTTTGGTGAGGTAATCAAATAACCTCACAAGAGTCAATTTTGCATAATATAGGACCTTTAAGAAGAAACTCAGGTTAAACAGAATATCATTTAAATGTTGCTAAAACTTACTGTAAATTGTTCCAGGACTAAAATAGTCAAATTCCTGGTGCAGTTTAAAACAGTTTGAGAGCGAGACACAGTTTTAATGAGGTGATCATATTCTGAATATTCACAGATAATTGGTAAACTGTGGGTCCACATAGTCTTCCTAAAGTGACACATGACTAACAGCCACAGCAGGCTGTCATTAGAATTTCAACAATTTTCACAATCACTAAACACAAGAATTATATTATAATGTTATATATTCAGTAAACGTATTTACACGCTGAGAGGCTGTCAGGATGGAATGGTCTGTCTTTTTCTGGGTGGTTAAATTGAAGAAAATAATGGACATATGTTCAGAGGAGACAGGGCAACCACAGGCGATGAGAAAGCTGCTCCCTGGGTTTGCACGGATAGCTCTGTTAGCCGGGTTAGCGGGGTTAGCCGAGTTAGCGTTCAGCAGAAGGACTGTGCCCCTTGGACTATAATGAAGTGATGGGCAGTGGCAGCTTCAGTATGGACACATAGAGCACTAGAGGTGATGACATAGCTGCTCTCTGAATTAGCTCTATTAGCAGAGTTTGTGATTGGTCTGGCTGCAGCTGATGGGAGCTCCACAAACTCCACGCGGTTTGGTTTAATACTTGATTATTGACCTCTAATCCCAAACCTAACCTTTACAAACTTAATTATTAACATCTCATTAACATCCCAATAAAAAAATATAAATACTATATATAGTGGCTCCTCCACTCCGTACAGCGACTGCAGCTGGACGCTCATGTGATGGGCAGAGGCAGCTTGAGTGTGGACACATGTTTGACAGGGAAGAGGGGACCAGAGGCCATGAGCTTGCCCCTCCTGGGTTAGTTCTGTTAGCTTGGTTAACAGAGTCCTTCTGCTTGGAGCTGAAGGAACGTGCCTCTTGGTCTACAATAACGTGATGGGCAGTGACAGCCTCAGTATGGACATATGTTTGACAGGGAAGAGAGGACCAGAGGCTATAGACTTAAGAAACTTTACTGCACAAGAACTGAAGCCTGTTTAAGTCGTCATGGCGTATTTCATGTGTAGTTGAAGCGGGTGACATGGGCAGTTTGACTTTTAGTTGTTGCTTTATATCAATATTAGACAGTAACAAGTATGTAATGAGTTACAATTTCAAATTGAGTAATTAAATTACATTTACTAGCCCTAATAACTTTTAGTGATTAGGTTTCACCCTTGGATATTTTGTATTAATGTTGCACTGTGTAGCCAATTGCTCAAATAAAATGAAATGAACTGTATTGCAAAACAATGTAGAGGTTAAACAGGCAGCACGATGTCATCATTAGGTGACAGACACAGATCAGCTGTGAACCATACCAATACAAACGTTTTATTTATGACTGTACGTGTGGATTGTACTGTCGTTCAAGTTTAATAAGTGGAAAATGTTATGCCCTTTTCCCAAAAACAGTGAGTAACGTGGGTTCAACAGCATTATTTAAGCACAAATAAAAACTCCGGTATGATCTGTATCTCTCCACAGGTGGCGCTGTCAGCCTGGTCCGGTAGAGTGGCACTTTGTTCTGATGACGTTTACAGTGGCGTACTGTAAAGGGACAGGTGGGAATCAGAGCCAGAGGTTTGTTCCAGACGTCAATGGACATTTTGGATAAATATTGCGGTTTACAATGAACAAAATGTAAAATTATGATAAACATATGAGAATTTAGTGCTACCAGATAATACCTGAAATAAAGCAGAATATGTCTTCCTTAACCATGCAGCAGCCTATTATTTATCTGCAAAGTGGAATAACTAGCCCCATATTATCCCAGTAAAATCATGTAAATGAGCGCTTCCTGCAGTGTTAGCACATTTCTGCACAAACCTGTCTCAGATCAGACTTCATTACGAGCCCACAGTCCCTCACAGTGACAGCATCTGCTCCATCTGAAGATCTGAACTCAAAAAGCAAACAGTGAGATGTGAGTGAGGACCTCAGACAGGTCTAATACTGCACACAGAGAGGGACAGCAACACGGGCGGGGCGGGCTAATTCCTGTCTCGCACTCTGGAGGAGCAGGCTAATTACTGGAGAGGCCCAGGCTTAAGGCACATGTCAGAGAGGACGTCATTAGGCATCAAAGTGCATTCATACAAAGAGAAAAAGGGAAGGGAGAGGGGGAGGGAAGGAGAGGGTGGGAGAATGGGAAGAGGGAAGGGGGAGACAGGGAGGGAGGGAGGGAACAGGGGGATGGAGAGGTGCATATGTGGAGTAGAGGCAGAGCGGAGGGAGAGTGGGAGAGAGGGATGGGAGAGAGAGGGATTGGCAGGGAGAAAGAGGGAGCGAGAAAAGGGGGTGACGTGGGGGAGAGAGAGAGGGAGGGAGGGAGAGAAAGAAAGGGAGAGAGGCAGAGAGAAAGAAAGGGAGGTTAATGTGGTGAGAGAGCAAGAAAAAGGAAGATAGAGACACAGGGGAGGAGTACAGAAAGGAGGGTGAGGTGGGGGAGAGATAGAAGGAGGAAGGGGGTGGAGAGGTGCATTATGGGTGCAGGGACAGAGTGGAGGTAGGTGAGAGAGGGAGGGAGAAAGGGGGAGAAAAATAAGGGTGAAGAGGGGGAGAGAGAAAGGAGGATGGAAAGAGGGGAGTGGAGATGTGCATTGTGGGCGCAGTGGCAAAGGGGAGGTGGGGGGGTATGGAGAGGTGCATTGTGGGTCAGAAGTGGGAAAGAGAGGGGGAGAGAAATAAGGGTGGAGATGTGCATTATGGGTACAGGGGCAGAGGGGAGGTGGGAGAGAGAAGAGAAAGGGAGAGAAATAAGATGGAGACGTGCACTGTGGGTCGAAGGCGTGTAAGAGAGGACGACCGACTTTGAGGAAGACAAGATGAAGAATGAATGACAGCTTTGTGTTTTAATAATCAGAGCGGAGGTTCTTCTAATGGGGAGGGGGCAGTGTAGATGTAGTCGACTCTAGTATAGATTCAGTCACGTCTTCACTGATGGAATATATATTAAAATTTTTATTTTTTAAAGATTTTGACCTAAATATTAAAAAATCTGGTGTGTGGTGAATTTAAAGGGGCACTATGCAACTTTTCTCCACCTGCTTGTCTCCATGGAGATATTTCTTTGCCTGGAATGTTCCACAGTATGTGCTACATCATGGAGACAAGCCAGGAGATCAGGCCAGTTACAGGTCAGATCTGTGAAAAGGCAAACCCGCTCACAGTTACAACACATGTTTTCTGAAGTGTTTTAGAGCAATATAAAACAGATGTAATTTAATAAATGCAAGATAGATAAGTTAAATGCCATACTGTGGAACATTTAAAGCAAAGCGACAATCTCCATGGAGACAGAAAAGTTACCCCAGAGCTAAACCTTGAGGATTATACAGTTCACATTTAGTCTAATGGTGGACGTATGAAACCTGTAGTAAAGCCTCACAGACACAGGCAGAACATTTGGAGTAGATCTGGAGGGAAGTGACTGAGACATCTGCTCAGAAGAACCATGTTTTATGCCGTTGTTTGTGCAGAGCGCCTGCTTCTACAGTAAATCTTGTGTGACCATGTGACCACTAAAGACGTGCTTTTCAAACCAAAGTCCACAGCTTTTCTTTAGAGGGAAATGCTTCATAAACTGCATAAGGATTTGGGTTTAGATCATATGGACCAGAGAACCTGCCTGCCCAGCCAGAACCACACGCTTTGACAAAACGTAACAAAGACGAGTGGGTCTGGAATCCTGTCTCCCCGACTCTGGAGGGTGCGATTAACCAATCAGAGAAGTCCTTAAATAAATAAATAAATCAGAATCGACAATCAAAGCACCATACTCTTATTTATCACTGGTAAAATAAGTTACACGTTTTGTTCTGAAAGATACGAGAATTTTCAAGAGGAGATGTCTTCTGCTTGTCACGCTCTATGGTCCGATTTCAGGCCCTTCTTGGTTCTAACAGAATGTAGACTGGTTAGACTGGCTGCTCAGGCAAGCAGAGAACCAGAGCTGCCCTAGAACCACATATAAGACCAGACCAGGAATGAGACCAGGATAGGGCTGCACAATAAATGGCAAATTGGGTTAAGTGCCATTGTCAGATCACAATTCTTTAGACAATAGAATGTCCTTGACAAAGAACAATATATCCAGACTTTCTATAGAAAATCCTGTTGTACCTGTAGTTTAAACCTCTACAAACATGTTCTGAAATGCATGGGATTCTTGTAGTAGTTTAACAGTTCAGATTTCAGTCTGGAATTGTTTACAATGTTCACTCTGAACAGAAAGCCCTCTTTTTAAACACACATTGCAAATCTAGTCACAAACGCAATTCTTCTTATAAAAATTGCAATTTATTTCTCAAAATCTTGCAACCAGGACTCAAACCAGGACTTAGACCAAATCAGAACTAAGACCAGGGTTTAGACCGGACCAGGACTGAGACCAGGGTTTGGAAAAGAGGCTGTAGTATTTGAACTGTAATCCCATGAAGAGTGAATGTTTTTGGGCTTCAGAGAAAGTGTCCCTCCTCCTCTGTGAGTTTATTAAAGAGCTGTGGTTCTCTGCAGATTACAGCTTGGACCTGTGAAAGTACTGGTTTGTCCTGGGTCTATGTGCACGTGGACAGCAGACGTGCATGCCCCTGATTCCATGTGTGTATGTTTGGATGTAAAGTGAGTCTGCAATGGCCTTGCTCTAAATCACATGTTTGACACAGTCTGTTTGTGTTCAGTTTCGTCACAAACACAGATGCACACGGGAGATGTTTTTCAAAATGGAGCTGTGATTTGGTGTCTCTGTCCCTCTGTCCTCTACACTCTACACATGTATATGCACAAACAGGATGTCTCTCAGTGTATTTGTGGACCACTGCAAACACAGAGTGGATATCTGAAAACATTTCTGGTGTAGAGAAAAGTGCAGTTTTATTTTATATCCATGTTGAAATCTGATGGGTGGACTTGGCTTACAGTATATACCTCAGTTATATGTGACCTCTGACCTGTGTGACGTGCGCATTCATGTACCTTTGGTCGGATGCTGAGGACACACTACTCTGTTCGTGACACAGTAGTTATCCAAAAGTTAATGTTCACTTGATACAAAATATCTTGCAATCTTATTTGTTGTGAACTCTGTTTTTTCTTCCACCAATCAACGCTCCTGATGTCACAACTCGGGTCATCCGTGCGGCTTCCCATTGCAATGAGGTCTCATGTAGAATAGAAAATATCAAGCCTTTTATTAATATCTCCCAAAATGTAGCAAAATACCTCCAGATCTTTTATTTTTTTTCTGGTAGACGACCCCCAGACCCCTCTGTTTACAGGTTATAGACTTGTAGGCTAGACATTACTATCCACATATGTGCACAGAAGGGGCTTGAGAGGAATAAATTGTGGACAAAATCATTCACACTCCACACATAAAGGCCTGAACCTGGAACCTTTTTGCCGCGAGAGTGCTAGCCAACTAGCGCTGCACCACTCCCGCTTCTATCCCCACCAATCCCTCACACATTATTGTCTCACATGCTGTTTAAATGCGGATTTGTGATCGGTGGTGGTTAAAGAGGCACTGATTAGCAACCACCATTGGAGCAGCACTTTTTTATTAAATACACTATTATTTACAGTATTTTATATGACAGACATTATTACAAACATTCTATGGTTTCATGTTATCAGTGGAAAAACGCCTGGTCCTCCCATACAAACCTGGTCCATGTTAATTACATTTAGGTTGAATTTATAATGGTGTCTAAATGACCTCCTGTAGCGGCTAATCATAAAGTTTTAATGCACCATCTGCTCCATGTTCATAATATCATAACAACATCAAATCAAAACAATTCAGATTCACAAACAAACATCAGCCTACGTCCCAACAAAACCTGCCGTACGAGCGCTTAAACGCCACGGTCAGGTCGGGCTAGCAAAGGTCAAGCTAACACGTAGGATTATGGCTGAATTAGCTAATTATCGTCATCTGCAACGCTAACCGCTAACAGCTAGCACATAATGGGCTGTGCTGCTTTATTTAGTGTTTGTCTGACCCGACCCTGAAACATGCCCATCCATTAGAGGCATTATGGAAATCAGCTTTTTAATACAGCGCTCGGGCGAGAGGAGGGCGAGAGGTTGGGTTTAAAATGTGAGGATTTAGTCTTTTGTCATTTATTTACATTTAGAGCTGGGCTTGTTTTGACTTATTTGACAAAAAAATACCAAAATGTACCATTTTCTTAGTCCACTGGGGCAAAAAAGCTTTATGCAAGTGACACAAATTCTGGAACAATTGAAATAGATGTATTAGGCTATGTATTTTTCAGTAGATATTTTAGGTACATTGACCATCCAAAATGTTATTAGCAATTATCCAAATGTAGGTTATTTGGTCTGTTTTGAATTACTTGACACAATATCCATCCATCTATCCATTTTTTTTTCATCTTATCCGGGGCTGGGTCGTGGTGTGAGAGAAGTCTTGAAGTCGCTGTTTAGACCTTTGGTGGAACCCGAAGGCATTCTCAGGCCAGCTGAGAGACATAGTTCCTCCAGCTTGCCCAAGGTCATCCCTAGGGCCTCCTTCTGGTAGGACATGCCCAGAACACCTTCCTAAAGAGGCGTCCAGGAGGTATCCAGTACAAATGCCCAAGCCACCTCAACTGGCTCCCACCTACCTGGAGGAGCAGAGACTCTACTCTGAGCTCCTCCTGTTTGACTGAGTTCCTCACCCTATATCTAAGGGAACACCTAGCCACCCTGTGGAGGAAAGGCATTTCGACTGCTTATATCCATGATTTTGTTCTCATGACTATAGGTGAGGGTAGGAACATAGATTGGAACGTAGATTGACCGGTAAATCGAGAGCTTTGCCTTTCGAGTCAGTCCACATCACTGCAGACACTGCACCAATCTGCCAGTCAATCTCATGCTCCATCTTTCTGTCACTTGTGCACAAGACCCCTAGATACTTGAACTCCTCCACTTCAGGCAGGGACCGTCCGCCCACCTGGAGAGGGCAAGTCACCTTTTTTCCGGTCCAGAACCATGGCCTCAGATTTGGAGGAGCTGATTGTAATTCCAGCTGCTTCACACTCAAACAAACCGCCCTAGTGCAGGTGTTGCAGGGCCTGGTTTGAAGAAACCATCAGGGCCACATCTTCTGCAAACAGCAGAGATGAGATTCTGTGGTCTCTAAACAAGACCCTCTCCGGCCACTGACTGCACCTACAAATTCTGTCCATAAAAATAATGAACAGAACCGGTGACAAAGGGCAGCCCTGGCGGAGTTCAACATGCACTGAGAACAGGTCTGACTTACTGTCAGCAATACAAACACAGACTCTGTTCAAAGAGGGACAGGACCGCATTTAGCAAAGGGCCCTGGACCCCATACTCCCAGAGCACACCCCAAAGGACATCACAAGGGACACGGTTGAATGCCTTCTTCAGATCCAAACTCCCATTAACCCTCGAGCATCTGATGGAGAGTATAGAGCTGGTCCAGTGTTGCACGGCTGGGACGAAAACCACACTGCTCCTCCTGAATCTGAGGTTCAACTATCAGTCAGATTCTCCTCTCCAGTCCCTGGAATAGACCTGACCGGCGAGGCTGAGGAGTGTAATTCCTCTGTAGTTGGAACACACCCTCAGGTCGACCTTCTTAAACAGAGGGACCACCACCCCTGTCTGCCAATCCAGAGGTACTGTCCCCGACTGTTTTTGAGTCCAGAAGAAGGTTTGTGTGTGTATGGCGTGTGGTGGTTTAGCAGAAGTATTAGATAAATACACAAATATATGAATGGTTACACCCTCACTGTGTAATAGTACAGCGTCTCTGTAATGACGTAGGATTTGCACAAGTCTGGAGAGAATCTGAGAGAATCCCTTCACTTTTCTGACCACAAACTGAAATAACAGGGCTCTAATCTCAGCCAATCACACGGCTCTAATATCATCCAATCACACGGTTCCTTTAGGTCTCCCTCTCCTACTCTCTCTCTCTTCCTTTCTCACTTTCTCTCAAACCCATTTCCTCTCTCTCTCTTCTACTCCCCCTCTTTCTCCTTCTTCTCTCACTTCTCTTTCTTTCACCCCACCCTCTCTTTCTCTCTCTCTATCTCTCTCAAACACACACACGCGTAACTGTAGATAGTGTGATATGTGTAACGACAGGGTTAACCTGCTCATGTTTGTACCAGATCTGTGCATGTTTATATGTGTCAGTCACTGCGCTGCGTGTCTCTCCCTTTTTCTCCCTCCTTCTCTCTGTTTCTCTCTCTCCTCCTCTCTCTCCTTTTCTCACCTTTTCTCTCAAGCTCGCACTCTCTCTCTCTTTTTCTGTAATGACAGGGTTAACCTCCTCATATCCGTATGTTTACATGTTTCAGTCACTACGCTACACGCTCCCTCATCTCCCCCTTCTCTCCACTCTGTCTCCCTCTTTCTCTCTGCCCCCTTCCCCCCTCTCTCTTACTGTCTGTGTAAATGACAGGGTTTATCTCTGTATGTTTATATGTTTCAGTCACTACGCTGCATGTCTGCTCCCTCTCTGGCCCTGTCTCCCGTTTTGTCTCCTCTTTTTTCTCTCCCCCATCTCTCTCTTCTCCATGTTGACTACAGGTTCATGTGTTTAGATGTTTCAGTCACTACGCTGCATGCTTCTCCCCACCTCCTCTCTCTTCACCCTCTCTCGGGTCTCTCTTATCTTCTCTCCCTCTCCCCCTTGCTCTCTCCTTCTCCCTCTATCAGTCTTTCAGTCACTACGCTACATGTCTCCCCCTTTCTGGCTCTCTGTCCCCCCATTTCTGTAATAACAGCCTTAACCTCCGTGGTGTGTTGACATGTTTCAGTGTGCTGCAGATCACGTCTTTAGTCTGGACTCTTTGAAGCAGAGTCCGATTTCAGGCTTAAACTTAAACTCAAATAAACAAAGTGGAAAAGGAGCTGTAAATGAGTGAGGACCTGTTTGAGGACGGGCCATGTGACTGAAACGACACTGTGGCATTATGGGAGAAAACGGGTATTTAAATAGACGCTACCACAACACTAGGCCCAGTACTGTCAAAACTGCCAAACCCCATTCATTTATGAGGAAAAGGTCTAAACATGTGTCTCTCCCTCTCTCCATCTCTCCCTCTGTGCTCTCTCTATCTCTCCTGTGCTCTCTGGCTCCTTTGCACTACATCATGTTTGAGAAGGTGAAAAGAGCAGAACTGAGCTGTCCACTGTTACACTAAAGAGAGAGAGAGGGGAGGGGTGGAGAGAGATAGAGATAGGGTAGAAGGACAGAAGAGAGACGAGACAGAGGAGGTTTGTAGAGGGCGAGTTTGAGTTAGCGTCCGTCAGCGCCGGGAGCGGTCAGCGATCGATTCTGTGAAGGACGAGAAAGAAATGAAGAGGACCATCTGAGGACACACAGAGCGAAAGACTGGACTGACAGAGGGAGAGAGAGAGAAAGACCAGACTGACAGGAGCGAGAGAGAGAGAGAGTGAGGGGGAGAGACAATGGACTGACAGGACAGAGAGAGAGAGAGAGAAACCGAACTGACAGGAGAGAAAGAGAGAGAGAGAGAGAGAGAGAGAGAGAGAGAGAGTCCTCCAACCTGATTGGTTGAAGCGTCACAACAGCAGAAAAAAGCGAGAAATTAAAACTTGAGTTAAATCCAATTGAGAGAAAAGCACAGAGATCTTTCCTTTCACGAATGCTCAAGTGCTTCCCTCTGCATGATTTTCACAAACTAAATAGTCTGTATTTCTGTGTCTGCGTCGCCATTGGGGATTGGTCCATTTTGTCTCCTCTGTGCAGGTCTACTCTAGAGGTGTAAGGCCTCTCTATCTGCTCATGTATGATTTTTCAGTGAAGTGACCCTATCGGTAGAGTCCATTTTGGATTCTCTGCAGGTCTACAGTCCACAGTTTCCACAGGAGCTGTGCTTTTATATGATCCAGCAGTGATATGATCCAGCAGTGATATGACCCAGTGGTAGGGTCCATTTTGGCCCCTTTGGTCTACACTTTCACAGGTGACAGTTCTTTAGTGTCTGCTTGACTCTTGGCTCTTGTATGACCCCTCTGTCTCGTGACCCCAGCGGTGGCGTCCATTTTGGCTCCACAGTTTCCAGGTGACAGAAGCAGACGACCTTTGCTTGTTCTCACTTTATCACAGGGAAGAGAGAGAGAGAGAGGGCCCCTGCGGACGAGTGCGGCTGTGTCTGACCTCTGCTCTGTGGTTACTGTGGAACTATAGAGAAGAGAGATAATACAGAGCGAGTGAGAGGGAGAGAGAGAGGGACAGAGAGAAGGAGGGGGAGAAAGAGAGAGAGAGAGAGAGAGAGAGAGAGGAGGTAGAAAAGGATAGAAAAATGTGAAAATGCTGTGAAGTAAGAAACCATATCCAGGGGTGGTAGAGTGGCCAGTAATTGTACCTTTAACTGCTGTAACTTTAAAAAATATGATTACTTTGATTATTACTGGTAGAAGTATAAAGTAGTGGTTCAAGAAATTAAGTAAGAGTAAAACGTTTTTGGGGAGACATGACCCCTATAAGACGTAACATCTGATGTATAATTTGAAGGACAAAACATTAAATAACACACAGAATCTTTTCTAATCTATTTTCAAAGGATAGACACAAAAATGAGACAAAAAAAAAGAGGAGCAGGGCAAGAAGCACAAATCATTTCATATTGTCAACATAAAGCTTCGAATCAGTGAACAAACATTTTTGCGCAATGAAAACACTTATAGTTGATTAAATACATAATAAATAAATTGATCAGTTCAATGCCATATACTGTGCAACATTCTGCAAGGCAATAACATTTCCATGGAGACAAGCAGAATGCAAGTTTAAATAAAACTTTTTTCGTCTGACAGTTTACGAGTAGCACCATTTTGCATTTCGCTCTATAATAGCTAATTTCTCAGATTCACTTTCACATTAATAGATAAACCCAGTCTTCATCCCCATCTCTGTTCTGTGTAATTGTGACTACAGTTTTCTGTCCCTGCCCTCTGGTCCCTCAGCTCTGTTAGAATAATGGAGGACACTACATCTGCATAATACCTTCTCCTCATGGAAATCAGCTGTGGAGGAGATCCGGTGTGGAGGAGACCTGATCAAACATATTACACCTTTAGATTATCTGTGAAAGGGGAAAATTATGGAAAATGTCAGAATATGGACAGAAATGGAGGAAATCGCTGGTTTAAAATTGTTCCCTCTTGAATAAATCTCCTCCTCACTGACGATCGGGGAATTTTGAAATCTAAAAGTTTAGCAGAGGCTCAGGTGGTGGAGTGGTCAGCGTGTAAACTGCTCTCATCAGTAGCTGCTGTGTCGTTCGGCAAGACACTTCACCCACCTTGCCATAGTACGAATGTGATGTGCGCGTGGGTGATAGCTGGAGGGGGCGATGGCGCAGATTGGAAGCCACAGCTCTCTCAGTCTACCCCAGGGCAACTTGAAGTGTTTACCACCACCAATGAATGAATACTGTTTAAAGAAGCCATATTGTGCTTGTGTCTGCTATATAGTTATAATCTATGAGACCTGTGGATCATTATGTTATAGTTTGGACATTTTAAATCGTAATATTGAACTAAAAAAACGAATAAATGAAACAAGTCCACTGATCCCGAGTGGGTAAATGAGAAAGGAATACAAGTTTAAAAGCTGTTAAAAGTTGATTTTGAATGATAGCTCTCCTTTACTCCACCCAGGGCCCTGAGGTCAGCTGACCAACTCCTAACGGCTGTGCCCAAAGCCAGGCTCAAGACCAGAGGTGACAGAGCCTTTTTTGTGGCAGCGCTCAGACTATGGAACAGCCTCCCTCTGCTCCTTGGCATTTAATACTACACAGAATATCTTGGTGTTTAGTCTGAACTACTATTTTGATGTAAGGCCTGTTATTATATGGTAAATGGGAACATTTTTATATAGCCCTTTTCCAACTTCAACCACTCAGCCATTCACACACACATTCACACACCAGTGTACAACCTGTGGGCCAGTGGATTTGACCTCTCAACCAATGATGTTTATGTCAAGAGCGGGATTGGAACTGCCAAGCTTCAGATCAGTGGTCAAACACTCTATCAACTGAGCTACTGTCGCCCATATATATTCATATGTCACTAGGGATATGAAAATGCTTTAATAAGGCAGAATTTGATTATCTTTTGTTTACTTAAAAAAACATTACATTGAATTAAAAATATGATTACATATATTATTTATTTATATCAGTGGGTTCCAGAATGGTGATTGCTATTAGTTGCCAATTTAAAACAAAATATTATATCTTTTAAATGAGGAAAAGTCCTCAAAATGTTGCAATAATTACATATCTCTAAACTTCAAATTGTGTGTATTCTAAATATCATTACCGTATTTTTCGCACGATTAGGCGCACCTAAACGCCTTCAATCGTTTCAAAAGCTGATCATGCGCCTAATAATACAATGCGCCTTGTACATGGCCCAGTATTCATTTATATTGTGTGTTTTAGATTGTTTTAGACTGGTCTCACACTGTCCATTGTGAGAGCGCCTCATTAGACCAGCGCTGATGGAGCTCAGAGCCTCGGGGCTCTTCGACTTTAGCCCAGTTTCACTAATAAAACGTGACATTTCTATAAGAAGAACTCACATTTATCTGCTGTTTGTAACATGGACTCACTGTGGTCAACGGCAATCGCACGAGTTCATATGAGAAGATGGAAAGTTTAATTAAGTTTGTTTAAAAAAATAATAAAGTTATAGAACAAAAGGTCACCAAAAGTTTACAAGACGGAACTAAATGTGCTGAAAATACACTTAACTGTTGTAGTTTACACTTCAGTTATATGCTAACTATTCTGAACTAGAAGGTAGTAGTTGTGTTATTATTCATTCTGGTGCCAAGATCCTTTTATACCACAGCCGCCCTGGGGCAGAATGGCTGAGACCTGGTTGCCATGTTATGCATTAAGCCCCTCTAACAAAGCCATGCCTAATATAGACACACTCTCTTAAGCCCAATAACAAAAACAGCCCAATGTGCTGTTCTTGGTAAATAAACATATTTACTTATTGCATTACATCTAGAGTTCAACTCACAAATTTTATGGTAATGATTCATAAGACACATTGTTCATTGGTCACTGTTAACAAAGTTTAACTGAACTGTATGTAACCTGCACTTTTGCAGTTTCAAAAGACAATCCCAGCTGAACCTGTGTTGCCAGTGCCTTAACCTGCAGATGGAGGACACAGACAAGTTTTTCTCATTCTCAGTATATGGACAGACCATGCCTCATATGAAACCTCAGAACCTCCAGAATTCACTCACTGAGCTGCAGAGGCTGCACTAGCACTGATAAATGATTGTCTGCAGGTGCTGGGGTTTAGGTAGTGACCATTCAGATCAGAGAGAGTCCTTTTAGGTTTAAACCAACTGGATTTCAGCATTGGAACTGGCAACCCAAATGAAAGACTCATGTGAGGCTCATTCTGCTTTCTGATTGGATAATCATCTTGAGACCCAAAACACCAAATCATAACAAAACTTGTCCTCATGTCCAGTGTTTTTTATAATTAAGAATAAATCAGCATTATAATATCAGTAAAAGCTATATTTGATTTGAATGTGTGCCACAAATCTGGACACACAGTTCGGTTTTTAATTTAAAATCTAAATCTTACACACAGTTCCTTTAATTCAGTCAATTAGTGCAAAATCCTTCTGGGCCTACTTCATTTCATACTTGTGACCTCAGTTATTTCCACAATCAGTTATTTCATGATGGCAGCGTTGTATTCTCGCCCTTTTATTAGAACATTAGAGTGTGTAATTTGGGAGTAGTTTTTCCCTTTGGTTTGACATGTTTCAGACATTTGCCCTCTCCTCCTGCAGAGGCTGGACTCATGTTGCGAGGTTGGTAACACGATTCCCCCTTTCTCTCTCTGACAGGGTGAAAGAACCGTTCTCACGTGCACTAGCCTGACGTGCACTGTTCTGACGTGCACTAACCTTTCCCTCTTAAATGGTACAGTGGCATTTAGCGTCACTCTCCTGGACCAGGCTTTCACCAGGGGCCAATTTAAAGTATTTTTCTTGTGTGTCTCCTCTCATTTTGGATTTTTGCGTTTGGCAAAGTGGTTAGCCCTCTGACCTCATGGAAAGATGACAACAGCTTCAGAGTTTGTGGCATTGTGGACATGAGTTTGCATGTTCTCTCTATGTATGAGAGATCCCCCCCTTTAGTCTGAAACCTGGACAATTAGGATAATTTTCAATGAGATGGTCACTCAAACTCAGTTCACCTGTTGTAGTTCAGATAAGTCAGTTCTTTATGGTCAGATTTGTTAAAACAAAGCTCATCTTAACGTCTAAGTTGAGTAATAGAGCTTCAGACAGAGCAGTGCCAGCAGTTAACTTCACACCCCAGGGAATGTTGATGACATCAGCTGCATAGTATCAATAAAGGGACATAGGAGTTCTGCATTTGACCCATCCTTCAGCCAGTGCTGCTGGGGCAACCTGTCAGGAGCAGTGAGTTACGGCTGTACAGCGCTCGGGGACCCATGTCCAGCTAATCTTGCTAGCTGGAGAATGACCTGTTGCTCATGTTTTGGATTGATTGAAAACCCACCCAGATAGAGGGAGAACATGCAAACTCCACACAAAAATGCCCAGGCGAGCCGGGGATTGAACCTGGAACCTTCTTGCTGTGAAGCGTGAGCTCACTACTCAGCCACTGTGCCGCCAACGTGCTCCTACAGCTCAACTCCCACAGTGAAAGATGTAGGACTACACCCCATCTCCCTCCTCCTCCCCCTCTTTTCTGCTGCCTCCTCCTCTCAGTGATGCCTCTCCTCAGACAGATCCAATAAAGGGCAGCTCTTTGTCACTAAATGCCTTTGTCCATCCTCAGACAGGACCGTAGTTCATCTTTAGCTCATGGTTCATTTTTATCATGGACAAATACCACACGTGAAAGCCCAGAATCCTCTCCTGTTTGGGGCTAAAGTCCAGCTCATCTCAGACCCTCAGGTGTTAGATAGATTCCATTTCTGTGCTGTATCTAGGGTACTTACTGCCAGCTCAGTCCCTGTTATCTTAGCCTGCGTCATCAGTGGTATAATACTCCTTACGATGGAAGCATAGCCAGACTGTACTGTACTGTACTAACACAATCACAACGTGTTGAGGGCTCATGTCTCCGGGTTCTGGGTCCTGTCCTGATGTTAAATAAACTTCTCCTGCATTAGAACTCCAGCGTCATGTCTCTTGTCTTCAACTCTTGGGCTACTCCAATTTATTCTATAACATCAGATGAATTCCACTGTCCCATTACAGATGCTGTAAAATGGAGGAGATGTGACAAATGAAATATATTGGAATCTGAATATTGGTATTAGGTCAATGTAACAAAGAGATAAATACTCGTCTGCAAATATCTTTAATAGTGATATGTCAATAGAGAAGGGCCTAACAGTGGCTGGGTAGCTAGCACTCTCACCTCACAGTAAGAAGTGTGCAAATCCTCTAGCTAAGGTAATCCTGACCAAGACTAGCTCAAGATCGGGTGATAGGTCCAACTCCTCCTGTCAGGTTGAACCCAGAGACATTGAAAGATGGGTCGAATACAGGTTTAACCCAGAGACGCTGAAGGATGGGTCAAATGCAGAGGACAAACTTCAGAGAATGACAGAAGCCATGTGCGGCCAGCTGACCACATGCTTCACGCACAAGGTCAGTCATATCACAAGGGATTAAAACAACAACGTATAAGTCAGAGTATATGTTTTTCCTTCTTTTATTCTCTTTTTTTTTTATCATGAGACCCTGTGTGTCGCTGACCTGCTTTCTAAAATGTATATAAATATAAACTAAAGCATTTTAACCATTGAAGGCAGAGCAATTAGACCTGCCTGAACTGTGCTTTTAAACGCACAATTGTCTCCTGCTTGTTTGAATGGAGGCTGTAGAGTATTGTGGCTCTGCTGAAGGTTATTTGAACAATACTTCAATGTTGGAAGAAAACATTGAAAAAAAAAAAAAAAATCTTAAATGCGTTCTCAAATTGATACATGTTGAGAGGTGGGCATTACACAGTTGCATGTACTTGATGCACTTACTCTTATCTGAGTAATGTATTGTACAGTGTAACAGTACTCTGACTTGAGTGTTATATTTTACAGTGTAAAAGTACTCTTACTTGAGTGATATACAGTATAACAGTACTCTTACTTGAGTAATACATTGTAAAGTGTAACAGTGCTACTATATTGCACAGTGTAACATTTCTCTTACTTGAGTAATACATTGCACAGTGTACCAGTACTAATATATTGTACAGTGTAACAGTACTCTTAAAACTCAAACTCTGTTCCCATAGATCTGACCTGTACATTGGCGTAGTTTGTCACCTGCTTGCCTCCATGGCCAAAGACGAGTTGACTGGCATAGTGTGGAGCATTCCACATCTCAAAGCAGTAACATCTTTGGATACCTCCACCAGAACAGTGCACTTCCTGTACAATTTGATGTACCGGTGGGATTCAGCATACAAATAACTGGAAAAAGTTAGTTTTGGATTGGATCATATTGCTAACCATAAGGAGGGGTTTAAATAGGGCCCGGGAGAGATTGAGAGACTCAAACATGCATGGATGACATCTCAAACCTGTTTTTGATAAGGGAACAATGTTATAACATGGTAGAAAAAAAAAAAAAAAAAAGCATAATACCCCCTAAAATATTCAACTTTAAAGCATTTTTTTACTTTTCTAATATTATCCTACTTTGCTGAACGGTTAGAAGTTTGTGCATGGAAACTCCAAAAAGCTCTTGCAAATAGAACCAGAAACATTTTGGCTGAGAGGCGAGAGTCCTAACCACTGCGTCACCAGTTCATTTTCCCTTCTCTATTGTCAGCTTCAGAGTTGCAGTGAGTTAATTGAACATTTTTACATAAAGCATTCATTCATCATTACCTCGGCCCTCACGCTCCCCTGTTCCGCCTCCTCCATCACGAACGCACCATCTGAGAAAACCATCCCAAACCACATTTATCTTTTTACGAATAATTTCTGCCACTTTGACGAATATTTCACTTCCACAATCCATCTGCACGCGCTCAGTGTGCACGCTGTTCTGGCTTCAGCCGTGTTTTTACAGTGTGTCTCCAATGGGCTGTTACACTCCGGCTCTTCCAGTCACTAAAAAACAAGATTTATAAGAGCTTAAAGTCATACCTGATTTTGTCCATGTATTTGAGCAAAATGTGCCAAATCAGAAGTGGGTAGAGTTTCCAGAATTGTACTCAAGTTAGTTACTTCATAATAATGTTACTCAAGCACAAAATCTGGTATTTTCAAAGGTTAGACACAAAAATGAGACAGTGCAAGAAACACAAATCATTTTATATTTTCAACATAACATAGGAGTAAAAGCATGCTGATAGAAAAGTACTCTGAAATATACACTTTTTTCTTTAAAAAGTTTAAATAGTTCTTTAAAAAGTGAAGTAAATGTAATTGAGTACTACCCACCTTAGGTACTACATTGTACAAGCAGCAGGTCTACTATGTACTATCTGCATCTAATTATAAAGGGTTTCATAGTCTGAGAATCAGGAAGTGCATGGTTAGTGTGCTGGTGAATAATTGGTATACTCTGAATGCATAAGGTAAGTGATGAATAACTTTGCACCACTGCAAATCATTTAAAATGAACTCATTCTGTTTTTCACATTTGAAGACAGTAAAAATCAGGTACAGCGCCTTTAACTTATAAACGCCCCTGGGGATTCTGCATACATTTTGAGCATTTCCTAGCAACATTTAGTTTGTCTACTGCCCATTTTTGATCAGCATTACAAGGCCAAACCATCACATTTCACATTTAAATAGCATTACGTTATTAGCGACACTGATACAGGCTTAAACCTTCATATCGTGCTGAAGGACTGTCTTTGCATACGCCATAATTGGCCGATTTCTGTTCAAATATTCACTGCATACGTTTAGTGTCACTCCAAATGACTTCTGGTTAAATGCAGACAAAATGTAAATTGGCTTTAACTTTTAAATGTGTCAATAAACCGAAGGGCTTCATGAAATATCCAGGGATTTCTCACAGTCGTAATAGTCAAATCTGGAGGACACACGTTTTCAAAGGGACTTATTAGAAGTATTCAAATGTGTGGAAATTATCAGGGATGCTCATTTTTAGTTTTGTAAAAGACTGTTGGTTGAGGTCACTTGGGTTTTTCTATTAGTATGATTATCTCCTGAATTCCACTGTATCTTTCGCTGCTCCTCTAACTCTGCTCCTCTGGCTTGGCTCCTGTCTGCTCCTCTGGCTCTGCTCCTGTCGGCTTGGCTCCTGTCGGCTCCTCTGGCTCTGCTCCTCAGGTTTGGCTCGTGTCTGCTCCTCTGGCTTGGCTCCTTTCTGCTCCTCTGGCTTGGCTTCTGTCTGCTCCTCTGGCTCTGCTCCTTTGGCTCTGCTCTGGCTCTGCTCCTCTGGCTCTTTTTTGGATGGTTTGGTTGTTTTCTTCCTGTATTTATTTATGTCAGATGCCCTTCCTAATAGCCCTCCTTATCTTCTCCGGACTGGTGCCCTCCTGTTGTGGTGTTGTCTCTTTTGAGTGTGATACGACAAACTTCTGAACCAAATCTTTTCTCTTTCTCTTTATAGATTCATTTATTCATTGGTGCTGTTGTGAGCTACTGCAAAACAAAGCAATATTCTACCCAAACATGAGCGATTTGGGGTAATTTTCGCCTGATATCTGCTCTGGTCTGTCCCCTCCTCCCGTGTCCCCCCTCCCGTGTCCCCCCTCCCCTGTCCTCCCTCAGTGTCCTGCAGAGTTGGACTGTCCCCATATGTCCCGCTTGGCTCTGGAGAGCGCCCCCCGTGTCGCAGGCGTGTCCGGCCCAGCGTGAGGCTTCGAGGCTGGGATGGAGGAGGGCCAGAGAGCCACGCCACTCCGGAGGGGGCCCAGTTAACCCCCGCAAGCCTGACATGGTCCATACGGTCACTGTACAAACACGTATGTGCAGAGAGCGGGAGAGAGGGGACTGAAAAAGAGGGGAAGAAGGGAGAAGAGAGAGCAATGGAGAGAGGGGAGGGAAGAGAGAAAGGGGAGGAGAGACAGAAAGAGGGGAGAAGAGAACGGAGAGAGACTGGGAGGAAAGGGAAGAGGGAAGTTTGAGAGAGGGGTGAGGCAGGGGAGGAGGAGAGAGAGGGGATGGAGAAAGATAGGGAGAGAGAAGAAAGAGAAAGAGAGGTGGAGAAGGAGGGGGGAGAGGAAAGAGAGAGGAGAAGGAGGGAAAG
>KN471120.1:0-13701 GCA_000787095.1 Periophthalmodon schlosseri
TTTTCCAAAGGTCAAAGGTAAAAAGTTAATGATAAAATGTTTCTGTTCAGATTTCATAAAAGTCTGTTGTATTGAAAATGATATGAACAAAAATATAAATTGTTTTTTTGTTTTTTTTTTCTACATTCTACTAAAGGGCCATATAAAGACTTCAGATTCCAAAAACCTGTATATATTTCCTGCGTCAGGCCCACAGGGTCACTCAGGTAGTAACATCTTTGCACTCCACCGCACCCTTTTCTCACCCTTAAAATGGTCAACATTACAAACTATTTAACCAATAATATTTTGTCTTAACCATCACATCTCTGTATTTGCATGTTTGGTTCTCCTCTGTCTGGCTGCTGACCTGATGCCTAAACATACAACAACATAAAGAGGGTAAGCTGTCCTGTTCTATTCAGTAAACACCAACACACAAAAACAACTCTTCTCCCGCTAACAGTCAGCACTGTTCGTGCTGACTGTTAGCACTGACTGTTAGCACTGACTGTTAGCACTGACTGTTAGCACTGACTGTTAGCACTGACTGTTAGCACTGACGTTTAGCGTGTTTCTTTGATAGAGCAGGAGACAGGTGCAGGATAATGTTTTATGTAAATTACATTCACATTGTCCTGTTTCGTGGCATGTTTGTCTACATGGATTTACATATGAGAGATTTCAAACTCCCTGACAATCTATTAAAACACATTCTTCTACTTATGCTGTGTTTTTGAGGCAGATATTAGCATAGAAGGTAGACCTGGTTTAGTTCTCATTTAGTCCTGGTTTGACCCTGCTATAGTCTGGGTGTTTTGCATTGTGGCAGAGTGGTTAGTGCTTCAGCCACATGCCAAGAAGGTCCTGGGTTAGACTCCCGTACAGGAAGTGGCCTTTCTGTACAGAATTTGCATGTTATTTAGACCTGGTTAAAGGACACTAATGTTGTCACGATACTAAAATTTCAAACTTGATATCGATACTGAGGAATAGACTCAATACTCAATACTGATCCCGATACCACGATGATAATAAAAAAACACTCTTTATTTAGACACTAGAACATGATTTTTAACATTAAATTGTAGTATTTTCTCTTCCCATGTGGCCTTATATCTGTGTAATCCCTCAGTCGTCCAGTAGGTTCCATAGTGGTCCATGGGCGTGTACTAGTCTATGTGTCTTATACTTGTGAAAGATACAGCTCAAGATCATTCTAAAGATGTTCAGGAAAGGTTCATTTCTGTCCTGTGAATGGGACTTTTTTAGTATGATACAGCTCAGATCATTCTAAAGATGTTCAGGAAAGGTTCATTTCTGTCCTGTGAATGGGACTTTTTTAGTATCGATACTGATCAAATGAGCATCTAGTTTCGATACTAGTTTTAATTTTGATTACTATCTGATACTTTTGACAACCATAAACCCTAGAAGCATACAATTCCTGGTTTCAGGTATTTAGTATTAAATGCTAGCATATATAGATCATCATTTTGTTCTCTGTAATACTGATCTAACACGGCTTAATAACAGAAACAGGTCCATTAACTTCCTGGTCAAAACTGCAGAGCTGATTGCCCTGCCTCTTCATAGGGATATTTCACTATAACAACTGTTTTCCTTTGTGAAAACAGAAACCTTCAAATACAGGACAATACTGGCTTACTCAAACTCAAACACATGAGTCAAGTGAAATACAACTTTGAGTAAACTATTATGAGGGAACGTTGTTATAACAAATTTAAAATCTCATAAAAGTCAATTCTGCATAATATTTCCCCTTTGATTTTGATCTTGGTTTCCTGCTGGTGTCGCCCTGGTTAATCTTAGTTTAGTCTCCATTTTTGTTCCATCCCTCCACATTAGCGCTTAGACAATAGCTACATGCTAATTAAGGTGAGGCAGCTGCGGTAATGATATTGTAATGATATGGTTGTTAATATGAAACTGAAGCTGGGAGAATACGCCAGGGCCTGAGGGAGAGAGTCCGCTTCAGACGAGACTGTGATCATATGAACATTATCAGCTCTGAGATCTTTAAAGCGGGGCTATTATACAAAAGTGACTTTTTGGAGATTTCTACCATGTTATAAAAGCATCAAAAACATGCCTGAAGAGGTTTTGATGTCATCCATGCATGTTTGAGTAATCTAGCGATCTCTCCCGGGCCCTATTTGAACCTTCTTACAATTAGCAGTTCGATTCTATCCAATGCTCTGCAAGTCTATGTCACCCATGCTCCCACACAACCACTTTTCATATAGCAGGATTTAAAATAATATACTACAGCTTCACAAACCTGATGTGATGTGCAGTAGTTTCACTAGCGAAATGCACGCTGACTGTGTTGTGATAGTGCTCTGAAGGGGGAGTGAGTTAGCACAAGGAGCAAAGGGGAATCTCAGAGCGTCAAAAACAAAATAGAAATATGTTAATACATTGTTTTCGGTGAATATAGCATTTTTAAAACAATAAAAGGTAACACTGGGTTGTGTTCTGTTCTGATGTGTGTTGTGATAGTGCTCTGAAGGGGGAGTGAGTTAGCACAAGGAGCAAAGGGGAATCTCAGAGCGTCAAAAACAAAATAGAAATATGTTAATACATTGTTTTCGGTGAATATAGCATTTTTAAAACAATAAAAGGTAACACTGTGATCTAAATATGTTATTTGTTAGCAATTAATACCCCACAGAAGTGTAATATCCCTCTTTAAATCGAGATTTCACAGTGCTGCAAAAACAGGGAGTCTGACTGTTAAATATGTCAAATAGTCTAATATGTAGCCTATATTGTATGGCTGTCAGAAGTATCAATACCCACACACTAGCTGATACTGATACTAGTATCGAACCAGATACTCATTTGATGATGAGTATTGATAATGGAAAAAAAATCACATAAACAAGACTAAACTGTACTTTTTTGTAATAGTTTTACGATGGACTTGATATATATCAGAATTATAGACTGCACAGTAATATTAAAAAGTACTATTATTTTTTGTGTTTAAAAGTCCTGATGTAGTCCTGTTATAGTCCTGGACTGGTTTAGTACCTGCTAGTCTTGGTTTAGTCCTGGTCTATTCCTGCTTTACTTTTGTTCTAGTCTTAGTTTAGTCCCAGTTTAGTCCCTGGTTTAGTCCTGGTTTAGCCCTGCTCTGCTCCTGGTCTAGTGTTAGAGATTTTGATCTTTTACTTGGTTAAATAAAGGTTAATAAATAAACACAGTACATACTGATGGGTGATAGTTTTTGCTGATGCTTGGGGCTGATCTGGGTCCACTTGTGGTCCACTTGAGTCTTTGCTGACCATGTTAATAGCAGAATGCTGTGTCAGGTTTGTGCTTCCTGAGATCAGATTAAAACCAGGGAGAGACACAGGGTTTATTTAGGTGTAAAAATCACCTTTGTCTTGTCACCTCCTCTGTGTCCGCTCTGATGAGCTAAAATTAACTAGGGCCAAGTAATAGCACTGTAGGATTTCACACTCTGCAGGGAGGAAAGAGGGAAGGAGGGAGGAGAAGAGGAGGGGAAAATGGAAGGAGAGAGAGAGAGAGAGAGAGAGCGAGAGAGAGAGCGAGAGAGAGAGAGAGAGCATAAGGAGAGGGAGGAGAGTGGGGATATGAGGAGAGAAAAAGAGAGAGGAGGGTACACATAAGTAGAAAGGCGAGTGAGAATAGGAATGGGGGATATGAGAAGAGAGAGATGGCATAAGGAGAAGGGGGAGAGTGAGGATAGGAGGAGGAGAGAAAGAGAGAGAGGAGGGTACATATAAGGAGGAGGGCGAGAGAGAGTGAGAATAGGGGGATGAGAGGAGAGAGAGACAGGGAGGTGGCATAAGGAGAAGCGGGAGAGAGAGTGGGGATATAAGGAGAGAGAGATAAGAGAGGGAGAGAGTGAGAAAGAGAGAGGCTATATAAGGATAAGGGGTGAGAGAGTAAGGATAGGAGGAGGAGAGAAAGAGAGAGAGAGAGGAGGATACATATAAGGAGGATTTCAAGAGAGAGTGGGAATATGAGGAGAGAGAGATAAGAGAGGGTTAGAGTGAGAAAGAGAGAGGGTATATAAGGTGAAGGGGTGGAGAGAGTGAGAATAGGAGAAGGAGAGAAAGAGAGGGGGGGGGCACATATAAGGAGAAGGGTGAGAGAGAGTGAGAATAGGGGGAGAATGAGAAAAGTGACATAGAGAATATAAGGAAAGGAGAGGGAGGGAGAAAAAAGGAGGGCACATATAAGGAGAAGGGCGAGAGAGTGAATAGGGGAGTGAGAGAAGAGAGAGAGGGATGGCATAAGGAGAAGGAGGAAAGAGATAAGAGAGGGAGAGAGTGAGAAAGAAAGGGTATGTAAGGAGAAGGGGATGGAGAGAGTGAGGATAGGAGGAGGAGAGAAAGAGAGAGAGAGGGGGGCACATATAAGTAGAAGGGTGAGAGAGAGTGAGAATAGGGGGAGAATGAGAAAGTGAGATAGGGAATATAAGGAAAGGAGAGGGAGGGAGAGATACGGAGAGGGACAGAGAGTGAGAGGGGGGCATTGTCCAGCTGGTTCAGAAAAAAAAAGTGTGAACATGAAGAAGGTGAAGCAAAACAGAGGTCACAAACAAAATGGCTGAAGATCAGAAAACAGTTCAGAGATGGAAGTGGAGAGATGATGAGATGATGGGAAGGAATTTGCCTCTATGATATAAAAAACAACCTATAATAACTACACTAACTCAAACCGAACAAAGACTTATTTCATAATCGTGTATTAAAAATGATTCTGGCTTAGTAACTTAATTAATACCCTAACTCCTAACCCTAACCTGTTTATTAAGTAGTTACTAAGGGGGGTGGCAGTAGCTAAGTTGGTTTGTTCACTGATCCGAAGGTTGGCGGCGAATGTCAGAAAACAGTGCAGAGATGAAAGTGGAGAGATGATGAGATGATGTCAAAAGGAATTTGCCTCTATGATATAAAAAACAACCTATAATAACTACACTAACTCAAACTGAACAAAGACTTCATTGTTCATAGACATCATTGTTAGAGATCCATTGACCCACAGGTTGGCGTTACGATTCCAGCTCCCACCAATGAATGCTGTCGTTGTGTCCTTGGGCAAAATAGTTAATCCACCTCGCTCCCAGTGTCTGCGTAAACTGGTGTATGAATGTGTGTGTGAATGGGTGAGTGGTTCCTTGATGTAAAGAGCTTTGAGTGCCTTGAAGGTGGAAAAGCGCTATATAAAAATGTGACTTGTGAAATGTGATTTACTACAAAACTGCATTATGAATTCAAGTGCATACAACAGCTTTTCATGTGTTTCTAATTATTTGACAGTTTGTGGGGAAAACTTAGAAATGAAAAGTACAAAAATACAGGAAGTAGCGGTGAGTTCTAAAACAGAATCCCTCTACTATGTCAAACACAGAATTTTCCATCCAAAATCCCGAGGCAATTTATGCACAAGGAAGGCATTTTTCTGGCAGTTTTATACTACACCTTTATTAACACAATAAAGCTGTTGTCATTTATTTGTATTAGTCTAATCATAACTATGGTGCAAAAACAGACAACTTGTGGCCATTGTTTACATCATGGCTGCTAACAGGTAACAGTTATGGAATTACCTCGATGTATGTCACATCTGCTGCCCGTGTCCAACCAGGAAGTGAAATTATTGTCCTTTTTTTCATCTTCTTTTAAAAGGACACACGATCTTGTGATGATATTTTCACTGCTGACACAGAGACGAGTTGATTTTGATCTGAAAAAGATGTTTACAAAGATGGGACTAAACCCGGAGGGATGAGAGAGGAACACCAAACGCTTTGATGGGATTTCTAATGTCAGGGTGAATACGAATATGCAAATACACAGACAAATATGGCAGCAGTTTGGACAATCAGTGCCATACAAGTGCAATACTATAGATCCTCTCAGTCTTTAACACAGTTTAAGACTAGAGTGAAAACCCACCTCTTCTCCCTGGCATTTAATACTAGCTAGACACGATATCTTGGTGTTTTATTGTTCTTTTCCTATGTATCGTGTTCTCTGTATATTTGTTTTTTGTTGGACTTTTATGTGAAGCACTTTGGTCAGTTGAAGTTGTTTTAAATTTGCTATATAAATAAACTTGAATGGAATTAAATATTACAGTTGTTTAAATATGAAACCTATTCATAATTTTAAAATTATAATTATTCATACCCCAAACATTTTTAAACTGTAACTTTAATCATTATCATGATATAATCGTTAATTGCACTAATTTTGGCCATGATAATCGTGACACCAAATTTCAATATCGTTCCATGCCTATCTGTGCCTGGGGCTTCATAGCTGGAACAATCATCCTCCTGATCAAGAATTTTGCTAAATCTGCCACTGTGCCATTGGGCAAGACACTTAGAACTGGTGTACCTAATTTTCAAACCGTGAAAGTAGGAAGTAGATATTTAGATATTTGCTAAAAGACACAACATTTACATGATTTAGTTTTGTTAGTTATCATCCTGTGTCCAACTGTTTTGTCTTTTTGTTGCTTGCGTGTCATGCTTGGACACACGCAGTTGGTAAGCAAGTGGTTGTAATGTAATGCATGGTAGTAGTAGTAGTAGTAGTAGTAGTAGTAGTAGTGGTGGTGGTCTATATCAGTGGTGCTTTTAATCCTGGTTTACTCCTGGGTTAGACCTGGATTAGTCTTGGTTTTGTCCTAATTTAGACCTGGTTTAGTCATGGATTAGTCCTGTTTGAGTCCAGCTCTTGTGGGGTGTTCCTAGTCTGCAGTGGTCAATATCTATCAGTGGTGCTTTTAGACCTAGTTTAGTTAGACCTGGTCAACTTCTGCCTTAGAGCTGGTTTAGTGAAGGTCTTGTGGGATGTTCCTGGTCTGCATTATCCTATTGGTTTATTGGATTGGTTTAGTTCTAAGTTTTACCTGATTTAGTCCTGGTTTAGTCCTAAATTAGACCTGGTTTAGTCTTGGTTTAAACTTGGTATAGACCAGTTTTAGTACAGCTCTTGTGTTTCCAGTCTGCAGTGGTTAAGTCCTGGTTTAGTCCTGTGGCCCAAATAAGGTCTTGTTTTACTCCATACAGAGGTGGTCATAAGTGTTTTGGCTTAAATGCTCTGTATTGTATTAAATGGTTGCGTTTCAAACAGGTCTACACTGGACGCCCAAACTGGGACTCTAGGAGCCAGTGGGGCTGGTGATTCGCTCTGGAGCCCACGTCAACACACGGTCGGTGAGAAGTTTAAATTCCTGTCCATGGATTTTAGAGTGATAGGAAATAGATGGTCAACAGTCTTCAAAATGGCACCCAATACAGGAAAAAGTCATGTTCTTACCCTGTAAAAGGTACAGTATGTAACCAACTTGAGTTGGCGTGCCACCTGCAACATTCCAAAAAAAAAATAGAAAGCTAAAACCATACTTTGGAACATTCTCCATGGAGATAAGTTATATGCCATACTGTGGAATTTTATAGCTCCTCCAGGCCAAATAAGAGTCAGGTTTGTGGAGATGCAAGCTCACTCACAGTAAGGATGCATGTTTTCATAAAACCAAAATGGAAACAAATATATATTTTATATTTTGGCTAAACAGTTACATACTGTGGCTTTAATTTGCCACTTCACACAAATAAACCAATATTGACTTTTTATTTCCTGCTTTTTTATTCTAAATAATTACTTGTTCAAAAATAACCCCAATTGTTTTCCCATTTACTTTGACCAAATCAAGTGAGACATTCAATTCTTTAACCCCCAAACCCTCCGTTACGTCCACTCTTTCTCCCCTATCTCCTTGCGTAGGTCGTAATGCTTTTCTATGGGCCATTGATTTTGATTAGGATCTTGCAGTGTCTTTATTTGAGCCATTACCCTGCTAACAACCAGAGACACACTTCATTATGGGATTATAAGACTGCACGGTTCACACGTTTTCACAAACAGAAGAGAAGAGAAGAGAGAGGTGGAGGAGAATTGAAATCTTAACCAAATGCTCAAAAAATGGCTTGTCTCAGTATCAAAAATCAAATAGTAACTGATATTAAAACTAGTATCGAAGCAGGATCATTTGAGCAGGTATCGATAATTAAAAAGTCACATTCACAAGACAGAAATGAACCTTTCCTGAATTATCTTTTTTTTTGTCATTGTGGTATCAAAATTGGTATTAAGTATTGAGTCTATTCCTTAGTATCGAAGTCGAGTTTGAAATTTTAGTAATGTGACAACACTATTAAGAAGTGGGATGGCATTGGAGGAGCTATTTGGAAAAACTGGTATTAAGAACTAATAGTTAGTTCTTAATACCAGTACCGGTTTTATGTAAGCACTGCAAAAAATACTATCTATAGAGTTACTGGCACATTTCATCAAAATCTGAAAAAGGCTTAAAGCCATTGTCCCCGCCAAGTGGGTGAGTGAATGAATACTGCTCTGTAAAAGCATCTTTGAGTGTCCAAAAAAGCACCTTATAAATCTGATGCATTATTATTGTCAATACACAAAATTCACAGAAACAGAATCTTGCTTTCGTGCAACATAAAACAATGAATAATAACAAATATAAATTATAAAAAGATAAAATAAAAATAAGGGAATGCTTTAAAAATAAGGCACATAAAAATAGACTTTGATAAACAGTGTAATACATATGTACAGGCCCCTGGTAGGGTCACCAATGGCAAACAGGTCCTGGGGGAGAGTCAGACTAAGAGCAGTTCAGAAGCCTTTCATGACAAAGAATAAAACAAGACCCGCTATGTCGCGGCGTTGCCGTTACCGAGACCCCAACCCTGAAGCCAGGCCTGGGGTGGGTGCTCGACAGTGGGTGCCTGGTGGCTGGGCCTTTCCCCATGGGGCCCGGCCGGACACAGCCCGAAGGAACAATGTGGAGCCATCCTCCCATGAACCCACCACCTGCATAAGGATCTGTGAGGGGCCGGTGTGGAGAGATCTGTGCGGCAGTCGAAGGTGGGGGCCTCGACGGCCAGTAGACTCTCCATTTCTCTGGCATTGCTGGTGTGGGCTTGCTTATTGCCCCACATCTCAGCCACCACATGTTGGAGTTGGAGGGGTTCTAGACAGTGCACCAACCAGAGACTCCGTTGTTCTACTGGGGGACTTCAACGCCCATGTGGGCAACGACAGTGACACCAGGAGAGGGGTGATGGGAAGAACAGCCTCCCTGATCACAGTTTGTCCATAACAAACACCATGTTTGAGCACAAGGGTGTTCATAAGTGCACCTGGCACCAGGACACCCTAGGTTGGAGGTCGATGATCGACTTTTTTGTTGTGTCATCTGACCTCTGGCAGTGTGTCTTGGACACTCGGGTGAAGAGAGTGGAAGAGCTGTCAACCGATCACCACCCTGTGTTGAGTTGGATCCGCTGGCAAAGGAAGAAACCGGACAGACCTGGCAGGCCCAAGCGTATCATGAGGGTCTGTTGGGAACGTCTGGTGAAGCCCTGTCAGAGGGGTGTACAACTCACACCTCCGGGAGAGCTTTGCCCAGATCCCGGGGGAGGCTGGGGACATGGATTCTGAGTGGGCCATGTTCTCTGCCTCTATTGTCAATGTTCCGCTTGCAGCTGTGGTCATAAGATCTGCGGTGCTTGTCGTGGTGGTAACCCCCAAACCTGGTGGTGGACACCGGAAGGGGATGTTGTCAGACGGTGGAAGGAATACTTTGAGGATCTCCTCAATCCCACCGTTAGGAGGGAAGTTTCAGAGGAGGAAGCAGAGACTGGGGACCTGGAGGCAGGGGATGTTGTCGGACGGTGGAAGGAATACTTTGAGGATCTCCTCAATCCCACCGTTAGGAGGGAAGTTTCAGAGGAGGAAGCAGAGACTGGGGACCTGGAGGCGGACTCATCCATCACCCTGGCTGAAGTCACTGAGGTGGTTGGCAAGCTCCTTGGTGGCAAGGCTCCAGGGGTGGATCCGTCTGAGTATCTTAACTCTCGATGTTGTGGGGCTGTCTTAGCTGACACATTTCTGCAACATCGCATGGCGGTCGGGGACAGTACTGCTGGACTGGCAGACCGGGGTGGAGGTCCCTTTATTTAAAAAGGGGGGACCAGAGGGTGTGTTCCTTAGCCTTCCTGGTCTATTCCAGGGTACTACTCCGAGTTCACTATGCCCACAGTTTATTAATACATGGACAGTGTACAATAAACATTGACCAAAAGGAAAGATGCTTTGCACCAGGTCTGACTATTGATTCATAAATCCAGTCACAGATCTCCGGGTTGGGTCACAACCACAGACCAATAAACAGACCTTTTCCGTGTTTTGGCCAACAGCTGCTTAAAAGCGACAATCTGAATGTCATTATTTTGTGATAAGACCTATTTCCTCATGATTTCCTTGAAGTTCTCATACTCACCTCCACATTCCTGTTTCTCCAGACTTTGCAGACTGCACAGTCCGGCGCCTATACAAACTTTATAAATCAGCAGAGGGCACACTATGCATGATTTTTCAAAAAAAATTGTATCAATAAAAATACCTAATGAAATTTGAGAGGGATAAATTTAATGCTATACTGTTGAACATTCTAGGCAGAAAAATAACATCTCCATAACAACAATGGTGTACCTAAGTTACAAAATGCACCTTTAAAAAGAATGAACAAAGATGCTTTTTTTTTTTTTTTTGTAAGTTATTTTTTTATTATTATTATTTTAAATCAAATTGTTGTCCATGCATTCTTGTCCTGGTGAATTTGATGACTTTGCCGCTGCCTCCTTCTTCCATGTAGACTGTAGATCCATACAGGCTCTAATACCCTATAGCGACCTACTCCACCTGTTACACTGTCTGAGTTTCCACTCCATCTACTCATTAGCTCCAGTCAGTAGTGTGTGAAGTGTGTAACTTAAAACTACAGGAATGAAGTGTTCAGCCATCATTTAGTGCGTCCAGGGGATCAAACCAGCCATTGCAGTTTGACCAATTCAAACCCCTGTTCACTCACTTGCACTACTCTACACGACTCACAAAGTGAGTCGTGTAGAGTAGTGCAAGTGTGTAAGTGTGATCATGTCATTATTGTTGGTGATGGCAGTGGCCGTTGGTGCAGATCGGCTGTCACAATTCCTTTAATCCTTCTTGGGGCAAGTTGTTGATGAGTCACTTTAAAAAATCATTGTTGTGTTAGTCTCTTCAAAGAGTAGGAGGATGTGAATTCCGAGCATAATGCCAGACAAAGTTGTAAAAACCCAAACACTCAGATACAGCAATGCGCTGCAAACATGTTCACAAAGCTTTGACGAACAGGCAGAATGCACGTATCCACCGAATGAACACAGCACTCCTGGTATAGCTGTCAAAACTCGCCTAAAAAAGCTGGTGGTTTGAACTGCATTTGAGGAGTCTTGGGTTCCATTTGAAAAATCTGCATCCGGTTGGCTACTGGTGATATTAGTGCCAGTATCCGTTGCGTCGCCATTACCCTTAGAATCCGTCTCCTTCTCTTCATCCAGTAGAAATATCAGATCTTTCGGTTCTATCCAGTCAAACCAGTGATTCCCAGTCTTTCTAGAGCGTTCCTGGCTTGATTTCTCTGTACTTTCCGTATTAACCTCCAGGGTAGTGTTCAAACTTGGAGTGATGCTGGAGTGTCGAACTGTACTATGTTTGATCCATCTTATTAATGACACCAAAAGACCTACTATACATCCCAAACAGAAGCAGAATGCATTAATAAAGACAAACGGGATCACAAACGGACAACTTAACCAGAGCAGGACCCATTGTAAAATAGTCAAAATCCAAAATCCGACATTGTGGACCACTTTTCCAAACACGTTAAGCTGATCATATGCAGTCGTAGGAGCAATAGATGGGCTACTTGGCGATGCAGGTTTCGAGGCAGGTGAAATTTCCAGATTGTGTTCAACACTTTGGTCATCGACTGGTTGGTTTTGCGAGGATACAATGGCAAAATTGTCTTGCAAATTTTGTTTAGCAAGATTTTCAGTATCCATCTCTTTCTCTTCATCCAGTAGAAATCTCAGATCTTCTGGTTCTATCCAGTCAAACCAGTGATCTCCAGTCTCTTGAGAGCGTTCCTGGCTTGATTTCTCTGTATTTTCTGAATTAACCTTCGGAGTAGTGTTCAAACATAGAGTGATGCTGGAGTGTCGAACTGTACTACGTCTGATCCATCTTATTATTGACACCAAAGGACCTACTATACATCTCAAACAGAAGCAGAATGCCTCAATAAAGACAAAGGGGATCACAAACGGACAACTTAACCAGAGCAGGACCCATTGTAAAATCGTCAAAATCCAAAATCCGACATTGAGGACCACTTTTCCGAACACGTTGAGCTGATCATATGCAGTCGTAGTAGGAATAGATGGGCTACTTGGCGATGCAGGTATCGAGGCAGGTGAAATATACAAATTGTGTTCAACATTTTGGTGATCGACTGGCTGATTTTGTGAGGATACAATGGCTAAATTGTCTTGCAAATTTTGTTTAGCAAGATTTTCAGCAAATCCACTGACTTCTTCACTTCCTAGAAATCTAAGATCTCCTGGCTCCAACCACTCCTGCCAGTGATCTCCAGTCTCCCCACAGTTGTCTTGTGAACGAGAACTGCACTGACTGATTTTTTTCGTTTTGAATGGGAAATTATCAAGTGGTGTGATCCCTAGCATGTTGTTGCATGGGATGTTCTCCACATCACTTAGAAGGAACCAAAGATCTTCTGGGTCTAACCACTCTAACAAGTCGACCCCAGTGTCTTGACTTTGGATCAAGTTGGCGTTAAGTGTAGTAATGACAGCCAAATCACTCTTTTCAGGTCTGCTCTCACTAGGCTGGCTAGTTGATGTGTTGAGAACATCCAAAACATTTGTGTAGTTGTTCTGTCCATCAGTAGGATCCACATCGTCATCAGAATTGTTGGAGGTCTCGAGATTAGTGCTTGCACTTGCTACTTCATTATCGATACTTTTATCTGACTGCACATTTGGGTTAAGGTGCTCTATAACAACTTGAATTTTCTCTTCAAGGCTTTCGAGACGTTCCCTTGTTGCTGCATGCTCATTTTGGGAGCTGAAAAATATATTTTCCATTTTATTTTCCAGTAACTCAATTTTTTCCTTCAACCACACCTGGTCACTCAAAATGAGGTTCTTCACTGTTTGGTTTTGTTCCTCAATCTGTCTGTTTTTTTGCTCCAATTTTTGCTCAAATCTTTCCCGCTCGCTCAATAGTAAATCTTTAAGAGTCCTGTTTTGCTCCATAAGTATTTCTAACGCACTCAGAACTTGTGAAATCTGCGGAGTGGATGTCTCAACGTTGTTTTCCACAAACTCGCCCTCATCTGAGCTTTCTTTGTCCTCTGAAGTTTCCGTTAGAGATGCCATGGTACTAAAACAGCTTAGGTTTGACGTTCCTTCACGTTGATTTTCCATAGGTAATATATTTCCTTGCTGTATTGTTACTGCAGTAGTGGCAGTAGCAGTAGTAACTCTAGTAGTTTTGCTGTCTGAAGTTAAATTAATAGCTTGCAGAAGTAGCAGTAGTAGGCTCGTAGTACTGTTTGCTGTTGTGTCTGGAGTGAAATGAGGAGCTTGGTAGGTACAGGTTTGTCTACAACATCAGGTGTTCTTGATGACATCATTAGGCTTTGATTCCGAGTTGCAAGACGACCGCAGTCACATGACTCTGATGGAATGGAGCTGTGAAGTGATGATGTCATCACTGC
>KN471121.1:15397-25827 GCA_000787095.1 Periophthalmodon schlosseri
GTCACAGTGGGCGTGTACGTCACAGTGGGCGTGTCACAGTGGGCGTGTACAGGTGGAGGTGAAAATGGGGGTAGATCGGCAAAATAAGAGATTAAAGATTTACTCAAACATGAATCACTCTGAATACAACTTTGAGAGTGTGAACGGTGAACAGAAACAACTAGAACATGATTAAAAGATCTGAAAAGTCCATTTTGCAGATTAGGTCTGATTTTAAACGAGTTCCCTCTTTCCTGTGGATCTGATCTGCTTTTCTGACACCACATATTTTTATATTATATTTTTATTTGCCCTGTTCCGGTGTCATGTCCCTCCTCATTACACATCGCCTTTTAATACAGGATAATAAATACATATTAAGTCAGATTTTGAGTTGGATTTTCTCCAACACAGTTTGACAGCCCCAGTCTCTCCTGAGCAGATGTGTTCGATATTATTCAAAAGCCTCGAGGCCTGTGGTTCTAATCATGTGCTGTAGCTATGGCGTTGTGTCAGTTATTACAGTCAAAAACAGAGGAAGGTTTTCTATTTATTCCAATATAAACTATTTAAAGCTGTTTCAATCTTATGTAATCGAATATGACGAGCCTTTCGAGCTTGACAACAGTCTGTTTCACTTGTGTTATTTAATACAGAAATGTTAAACTGATAGTAATTACAATAGTAGTTTCCTTATCTAATCATTATGTGTGTGTGTGTGTGTGTGTGTTTAAAAACCTTTACTTCCTCCTTCGATGTTTGCTTCCTCTTTACAGTTTGGCTTCGTCATAACCAAAGCGAGAAAACCAACTTCCCGATTATGATTTTAGAACATCCTTTGTAACAACAGGAGTGTAAATATATCAGAATTTGTAGTGTTGTCAAAAGTATCGAAAATCAGAACCTAATCGATACTAAAACTAGTATCGATTACTACCTGGACCACTAATAACTGTTCTCTCTCCTTTCCCTTTCCTCTCTTCCCCTCCTCTCTCTCTCTTTTCTCTCCCTACATTCCTTTACTCTCTTTCTTTCCTCCCCCTCTCCTCATTTTCCCTCTGTTCCTCCTTTTTCCTCTCTCTGTCTCCCCATTCTTTTACCTCTTTCCTCGCCCACTATCACTTTTCTTTCTCTCTCCCCTCCTTCCTCCCTCCCTCTCTCACCTCTTCCCTCCTCCCTACATTCCTTGACCCTCTTTCTTTCCTCCTCCTCTCCTCATCTTCCCTCTTTTCCTCCTCTTTTCGCTCCTCTTCCTTCCTCCTCTCTCTCCCTCTCTCCATTCCTTTACCCTCGCTCCTCCCTCCTCTCTCTCCTCCCTCCTTTAATGTGGAAAATCTCAGTATATCGTCTAAAGAAAGAGCGTTTTTGTTTTTTTTTATCATCGTGGCATCAGAATCAGTATCGAGTATCGAGTCTCTTCCTTAGTATCGAAATGAAGTTGTAAATTGTATTATATCCTGTCAGATTATAGATGATAACGAGAGATCGACTGATGTGTTTTGTTTTTTTTTCATGGCTGATACGATTGTCCAGAGCAGCTGAGGCCGATGAGCTCTACTGATATTTTGGGGCCGATATTTTGGGTCGATTTTGATTCCTTTCCTCAAATGATGTCGTTTAAATTTACTACAAATTCCCCCCAAGCCCTTTTTAACCACACACCTTTAAGAGAGCTGTGTGGTCACGTTTTGTGCGGCTCTCTCTTCATATTTAAGTGCTGTGTGTATTTTTTTGGCAGCAAATCAATCAAAACAAAAATATTGCCCTCTGCTGGAGATTTAAGCCCAATAGTTGATGCGCTAAAAAGCTCAAATATCGGCGAATTTGGAGCCCAGTTCCACGTCTGTAATTCCGACCGTGAGTGTCATAGCAACCAAAGAGCCAATCAGGAGCGAGGCTGTTGAAGGTAACGCCCCTTCCCGCCCGCACCGCTGGTTTAGCAGGGAGCGGGCGCTTAGCAACGCTGTCAATCAAACCTGTTGCTAATGCTAACGGGAGCGACCTCGGGGAAAGAAGGCGCCTGATTTGGCTAACGGGAGCGACCTCGACAAAAGAAGGCGCCTGATTTGTCTGTTATTAATGTTCATATCTTGATTTACAGACACAATAGTGAAATAAAAACCCCAGGATCATGTAGAGGGTTAATACGAACATTTAAGACCAAAGTTGCCGAGTCGACAGCAGCAGGTACAGAGAGAGGGACGGAGTTTTCTAATGTAAAGTGAATCGGAGCCAGAGGCGCGTTCACGCTCACTTCCTGTTTGGAACGCGGCGGCTAACGGGTTAGCTACGTCCATTTACATAAACAGTCTATGATCTCTGTTAATAACCTTGGTGTCCTTCTTTGAATAAGTGCTAAATTAGCGCGTTAGCATTTAATGTGATTATTCTCTTGTGTTCATTCTTTACTATTAAAAACCGACTAGTACTTGCTCCTTATTCGTGGTCGTGCGCGGCATCACTCGTATATTTGGATTACACAGTTGTATCACTGAGGCATGCGATGTGTCAGACTGCGTTAGTAGTTTTGGGATGTATATTTTTGGACACAGTGAAAACAGAGCTTCTGCCGCTTCGGAGTCGCCATATATAAATAGTGCTGCCCGGCGATCGCGCCCGGACCACTCACTGAACATTACGAGATGATGAAAGAGATTGAAATACGAAATGCATTGAGTCAGGACAGAGATATTGTAGAGGGAGAGACGGAGAGCGGAGGAGAGGGCGGATGATGGATTGCACATGATACAGATTCACAGTGGAACAGCGGGGGGGCGCCGTGGAGAATCAAAATGAAGGGTTCATTTTTTAGGAGGTGAAGCAGGTCAGAGGCTGATTAACAAATTATAATCATGTTTCAGTGATGATAAGCCTCATCAGATCCACTTCAGTCCTGACACATCACTGGCACTTTTCAATTTTTCTCTCCCAGTTTCTCTCTTTTTTTTTTTTTTTAACCTCACTGGCACTTTTCAATTTTTCTCTCCCAGTTTCTTTTTTTTTTTTATTTTATCAACCGCCGGCGTCTCCGGAGAGCGGCGCACGTCTGGACGTTTTCGGTCCGGTTGAGATCGGCGATAACGGGGGGAGAAGGGCGCGGCGTGGACGGTCAGAACTGGAGACGTTTAGCATCACAGTTAAGAGGTGCGATTTGACAGTGAAGGAATAGTCCGGCTTAAAGTTCAAAAATCTACAGCCGGATTTGGGATATTTTTTTAAATGTCGCCACTGAGGGAAAAGGCCAGCGTCGTCTGTTCACAACGACTCAAACTGTATTTCATGTGGAAATGGCTGACCTTTTGCATTCACTTTGTCTTTATAAAATTAATAGTAATGCAATAGTTTTATATTGAGCTTTTCCAGACAGTCAAAGCCGCTTTACAACTTTGTGCGTTACTCATTCCTTCCATACTCAGCGGTGGCAGTTTACAATAGTAGCCGCAGCTGCCTCGGGCCAGAATGACGGAAGCGAGGCTGCCGATCTGCGCCGTCGGCCCGACACCGATCGCTCACATGCTACGCTCATACTGGGCTAGATTTTTAGATGTGTAAATGCGACTTTTTCCATTTGACTGCTGATGGAATGATGTGTTTTGTTCATAGACTGTTAGCTAACCTGTTAGCCGTCGCATTCCAAACAGGAAGTGATCATGGGCGCGCTTCCGGCTCCACTTTCTACTGAAAAACTTTGGCTCCTCTCTCTCTTAAATGTTCGTATTAACCCTCTACATGATCCTGGGGTTTTTATTTCACTATTGTGTCTGTAAATCAAGATATGAACATTAATAACAGGCAAATCAGGCGTCTTCTTTCCCCGAGGTCGCTCCCGTTAGCTTTAGCAACAGGTTTGATTGACAGCGTTACTAAGCGCCCGCTGCTAAACCAGTGGTGGGGGCGGGAAGGGGCGTTACCTTCAACAGCCTGGCTCCGGATTGGCTCTTTGGTTGCTATGATACTCGTGGTCTGAATTCCAAATATGTAACTTGGCTCCAAATCGTCCCTATAACTGCTCCGGCCTCGACGAGCTTCATTTGGAGCCGAACGCTGCGGGTGACGTCACACTCACTCAGTCCACTTCTTTACACAGTTTATGGTTTTGTCCAATAAATGTCGTAAGATCTAAAGTGACAAAAAGTATAAGTATATTTTCCTCCATAGTAAAACCGTGACAGACAGACAGAGCCCCACACGTTGCGGAAGGCGTAAATAAACATTGATGTCACAGCCACGCGCCCGCTCCCGTTCTAAACCCGTCCCATGAGCCCATCTAATAACCACAGAAATAGCAGGTTTAGCCTTAACCTTCAACCCGCCGTGCCGTTAGCGCTCACGGATAACAGCTGCTACCTTCCCGGGCCGCTCAGGTGTCATCGTCCCCTGATCAAACGCTCAGGTATGTGGGGCTGACGTCTTCCCCGGGTAGAGGCTCACTCTTCATTCTTCAGTTTTATTTTAACTCTACCTGACTGGCGTTTTCAGACGGCGATGACAACTTGGCAGCTAGGGAGGAAGATTTACGCTTCGCCGCCTCAATCCGTCCGAGTCGCGGCCCTAATTAAACCGCTCGTTAATGACAATATTTGCTGTGGGTTTTCTTATGAATCACCCGAAGAACAGCGGCGTGAATTACTCTGCCAGCTCTGGGAAAGTTTCTGACAGAGCGGAGCCGCAAATACCGCAGAGGGAAAACTCTTGACTAAACGTTGCATCATTTCGAAAACGCCAACAAAGGCTTCGTGCGAGCGGGAGATAGGATGAACACATTCTCGGAGTTTTGTGTGTCAGAATGAAAAATGGATGACGGTAACTGACCAGAGAGCCAATACTCGTGTTGTTTCATCACGTAGTTGTGGAGCTTCAGATGAAAAAAATCGTGTTTTCTGCAGCTGCTTTGAGTTTGTCGCTTGTGTTTGGAGCATTTGGTGCTATAAATATGAATTTGAGGATCCCTGCTGGCTCTGCTGGGCTCGTTGCATATCATCAGTCTGTTCTATCGTGTTGGTTACCAGGGCTGGGAATATATGGCTCGTGGTGATGGTGATATACGATATAGCAATAATAATAATAATAATAATAAAAATAATAGTTTTTTATTCTGCCTCTTGTCTTTTAATGTTAATTTTATGAGGATTATTCATGTTTTGATTTGTTGTATTGTGATTTTAATGTGTTTCTCATTGGGTAAAGCACTTTAAATTACTTTGTGTACAACTTCCAGTCGCTTTACAGTTTCGTGCATTATTCATTCGCTCCACACTCGGTGGTGGTAAACTTCTGTTGTAGCCACAGCTGCCCTGGGGCGGACAGACAGAAGCGAGGCTGCCAATCTGCGCCATCAGTCATTCCGACCAACACTCACACACACACACACCACATTCATACTAGGCCATAAAGGTGATACTGCGTTCCATTTGTCCTCTGAGGTCGGATTTTCAAGTTCCGACTTGTAAATTTACACAGGTACACAACGCAATCTCAGAATTCCCACTTGGAATCTCATTTCAGAACCCCAAGCTTCAAGCCCAGCTTCCAAGTTAGGAACTCAAACATGGCTGCTCCCTGTGCGTTGATAAAGTTTGATATCTGACAGGTAAAATATGAATAATACTTGTATTATATTTAGCCTTTAGATGCTTTGTGCTGTCCACCTGCTGCTGTGACCCTGCCCCTGCCGCCTCCCAGTGCACGTTTTACTTTCTTCGCTTCTTTGCTTCATGCCGCGCTTCTAAATCCAGCCTGTATCTGCCGACCTTCGTAAAAACTGCTATTATTACAAATGCATAGGCTTCGATCCTCGTCGGCTTCATAGAGCAGTTCACGGTTCTACCTTCTGACTGGTGTACGCAATTTATAAAGCCGTCCCTCCGGGCCCCGTCTCTTTTCATTTGAGTTATACCTCCATCACTAATTTCCTCTTTTTCTGTTTGGCCCCTGGATCATATCACTCTTTTCAGCTTTCGTTTGTGCCCAGCGGTAGTTGAAATATTGATGTGGGTGGATCTTTCACTGCCTCTGTAATGTTGTAATGAGGCCAAGTTCACACCGGATTGCGCTGATCTAAAAAAATAAATGTTTTTTTTTTGTAATATTTTTTCCCCAAATTGCATAAAAGGGAACGCTTAGGAAACCCAGAGCTTAGAAAACCGCACCGCGCCCGCCAAAGAGTTAGACGGAACGAGAGAGGAGTGAAACGGGAGGCGAGGTTGAACCGCCGAGTGACCTTCAAAGGAACAATGCTCGTTGTTGCGTAACACCGACAAACTGCAGGTGAGGAATGAGGCTAACGATTAGCTGTGAAATGCAGAGGCTTCACTGAACGCGGCCTGTGCTATTTTCGCTCCGGTAAAAGCAAAAGTCATTAAATCCACACTGTTTCACTGCGCGGGGTCGGCTCTGTTGCGTATTTTGAAGTTCGATATATCGCCGAAGTAACTACAGACGATAAACGATAATATTGAAACTGATTTATGCCGCTGACACGAAAACCCAAGAGCAGATTTAAACTAAAACGGTTCTAAATGTGCAGTATCTTAACCCGTTAAACTGGGGCGACAGCGGCTCATCCTTTGATCCGAAGGTTGACAGTTTGAATCCCGCTCTCGGCATTAAAAAAAACAACAACAAAAAAACATGATTAATTGAGCAACTACAGATGAATGCTGTCGTCGTGTCCTTGGGCAAGACACTTTGTCCTCTGGTGTGTGAATGGGTGAGTGGTTCCTTGATGTAAAGCCCTATGTAACGACGTTAAACGGTAATAGTGAAACTGATTTTTGCCACTGACGCAAAAACCCAAGAGCAGATTTAAACCACAAAAACTATTCTAAATCTGCAATATTGTTAAAAATAAATAAACAGCGGAATGAAACACATGTGACAGGCCCATGTGGAAACTGACTAAAAATATTCAATTTAAATCAGTACTTTCTTCATAAATATGATCCCGTCAGATCTTCCCCTGTACATTTATTTCACCATATTCTTTTGTTTAATAGAATTTTGCAAAACTTCAAAACAACCATTTTCCATGTAGTCTACGTTTCTACCCTCACCTATGGTCCTGGTTTAGTTCTGGTTTAGTCTTTGTTTAGTCCTGGTTTAGTCCCGATTTAGTCCTGGTTTAGTCCGGGTTTAGTCCCGGTTTAGTCTATGTTTAGTCCTGGTTTAGTCCTGGTTTAGTCTATGTTTAGTCCTGGTTTAGTCCTGGTTTAGTCTATGTTTAGTCCTGGTTTAGTCCTGGTTTAGTCTATGTTTAGTCCTGGTTTAGTCCTGGTTTAGTCTATGTTTAGTCCTGGTTTAGTCCTGGTTTAGTCTATGTTTAGTCCTGGTTTAGTCCTGGTTTAGTCTATGTTTAGTCCTGGTTTAGTCCTGGTTTAGTCTATGTTTAGTCCTGGTTTAGTCCTGGTTTAGTCTATGTTTAGTCCTGGTTTAGTCCTGGTTTAGTCTATGTTTAGTCCTGGTTTAGTCCTGGTTTAGTCTATGTTTAGTCCTGGTTTAGTCCTGGTTTAGTCTATGTTTAGTCCTGGTTTAGTCCTGGTTTAGTCTATGTTTAGTCCTGGTTTAGTCCTGGTTTAGTCTATGTTTAGTCCTGGTTTAGTCCTGGTTTAGTCTATGTTTAGTCCTGGTTTAGTCCTGGTTTAGTCTATGTTTAGTCCTGGTTTAGTCCTGGTTTAGTCTATGTTTAGTCCTGGTTTAGTCCTGGTTTAGTCTATGTTTAGTCCTGGTTTAGTCCTGGTTTAGTCTATGTTTAGTCCTGGTTTAGTCCTGGTTTAGTCTATGTTTATCCTGGTTTAGTCCTGGTTTAGTACTGGTTTAGTCCCGGTTTAGTCCCGGTTTAGTCCTGGTTTAGATCTCTGTTCTTACTCTCTCCTATGGTCCTGAGCTTTGGTGAACGAGTGAAAGGACAAGATGGCGGATAGGAGCGTTCAAAGGAGTTTCCTCCTCAGGGAGTCTGGGCGCTCCCTCGGACACAGGGGGAGGACATCGCTCAGACATCTGTTCCGGACGCCTCCCGGGCGCCTCCCTGGGCAGGCCCCGGGGAAGACCCGGGACACGCTGGAGGGGCGGGAGGACGTGTCTGGGGTGAGGGAAGTCTGGGAGTCCCTGCTCGGACCCGGCGCCGGATAAGTGGAGGAAAATGGATGGAGTTGGAGATGTATTTTACACCTGTCGACAGCGTTTAATAAACCGAGACGACCCGCGTGAGCCTCCTTCTTCTGAGTCTCGTACAAGTTGTTTTACACGATCTGAAACTTACTTAGCAGAACTCGTCCTGCTTCTTAACTTTGACGACGCGACGTTCGTCTCTGCCTGATTTGCCCTCTGTCTAATGGCATCTTGATGATCTACTTAACGTTCCCCCCGTCGTAATGTTATGCCTGATCCGTCATTATAAACCTCCTGATTTAACGCCGTCGCTACGGAATGGCTCCTCGTGACAAATGTTTTAAATTGCTCTAAACGGCTCTAATCCCATTTTACAGAGATGCGTTTGCTTTAGTGATGGTAAATTTGTGCAAATGAGTCCCAACAACAGCTTTGAAGATGACAATTACCTCGCGTAATGAGGAAGGCTCTCCGTCAGCGTCTATTCACTCATGTGTTTATCGAGCGAGGCCCGGATGACGGCGCCCGGAGGTGACGGCAACAGCTGCGCCGCGGCCGACAAAGTTTGGAACGCCGCGAGAGACGGTCGTCGTGGAGAAATCGCAAATATGTTGATAATGAGGAAAGGGACAGTTACATCTGAAGAGCGAGGGCAGCTGACGAGAGGCTGACGTCGATTCAGCTGTTTCTGCTCAACAAAATCCAGCTCAAATCTTTATCGAAATCACGACGTTTGAAGCTTTATAAGACTCAAAATCTGCGTGAAATACTTAAAGAGTAAAAAGTAAAAGTACATTTTTTAACGGGTGCTTTAATACTTTTACTCAAGTCGATTTTTCATGTGATACTTTTACTTTTACTTGAGTTTTTGTTGTTTGTTTTTTTTCTTCGGTATCTGTACTTTTACTTAAAGGTCCAAAATTACACAAACCTGATTCTTGTGAGCTTTTTTTCATTCACACATGTTTGAGTAGCACTTTATTATTAGTCTGTCCACATCTCCAAAGCTCAAAACGCTCTGTTCCACCTTGTGATGTCACGAAGCGGTAGTTTTCAAATTAACAGCTCCTTTTACCTTTAGTTCAGTAGAGATTTGCAATTCTAGGTCTAGGTCTAGTGAAGCTGTATGGAGTTTAGAAACACAGCGGCGCACTTCCTGTATTACCACATGATGACATCACAAGGTGGAACAGAGTGTTTTCAGTTCGAGAGAAGAACTCGGCCTAAATATGCAGGGTTTGTGTGTTAAACGTGTAAATCAAACAAACGCAGCTCCAGGTCTGTTTGTGATTATAACACAGGTCAGAGACTAGCGTAATACGTCCGCTTTAATGTATTCGCGTTACTAGTCAAACACATTTGCTTGACATTTGCTTGAATCAAATTTGTCTATATAAAACCAGTTGCGTAACACAATTACTATGACAACGACAGCTACCCCCTTCTCTTTCAGCATTAGCTCTTGTAATTACTTCAGGGCTCTAATCTTGACAGACAACTATTGTGAAGCGTTTTATCTGCACAGTAACAGTTTTTATTTAGCCATAATACCTCGCTGGAGCGGCTCGGCCCGTGGGAGGGGCTTAAGTAAGTGGAAACAAATCCGACGCAACTGGTGGCGGCTTTTGGTCATCCCAGCGATGTGTTTACTGCGCCGGAGCCTCGTGAGTCATGTTTGAGAGTGGAGTCTTACGTGTTAGTCCTGCAGAGCCCTCGCTTGTTAAATACAGCGTCACTAAAGAGGATCCGGTCCTGCAGACACCGCACGAGGAATTCTGCCCTGTTAAAATGCCGTTCCCTCGTCAGAAACGCGCCCCAAGGGGTTTTAAATGTCATCCGTGCGTGTTTGAGTCATCTAGCGATCTCTCCCAGGCCCTACTCGAATCCTCCTTAAAGGGCCCATATGACATCACAAGGTGGAACAGAGCGTTTTGAGCTTTGGAGATGTAGACAGACTAATAATAAAGTGTTACTCAAACGTGTGAATGAAACAAAACACAACTCCAGGTCTGTTTTTGAGGAGGTAACAGCGTTAGAACATGACTTAAAGCTACAAGAGTCCTTTTTGTATAATATAGGACCTTTAACTCCTTATTCTGTACGAGGCTCCGCCCACAAGCCTACGTCACCCACGCTCCCACACGACAATTCTCCATAAATCTACAAAAACATGATATGAAACTGTGCACTACGACTTCACAAACCTGGTGTGATGTGCAGTAGTTTCATTAGTGGGATGAGCTGATTGTGATATTGCTATGAAGGGGGAGGGGCTTAGCACAGAGAGTAAAGAGAGGGGAGACGGAAGTTAAACTTGCAAAACATGTTAATACGTTGTTTTGGAA